>PKML01071390.1:27140-48859 GCA_002933935.1 Eutrema yunnanense | reverse complement strand
TTTGGGTAAACGGTTTAACTTAATCGTAAACCGGTTTAGTTGTCGATTTGACGGTAATCGTTAGGATTTAACGTCATTGGGTAAAAAAACATGATTGAAACTTTAAATGGGGAAATGACCATACAAATTTTTTAGATGGGGGAAAATCATGAGTTGCAAGTTCCATGTGGTTTCCCCCAAAAATCAAAGTTTCGATGGGGCTACAACCAGAGCACCCGTAAACATTAACAGGTAAAGAAAGCAAAACTAATGGTAAGAAAATTGAAAACAAAAAAATCATCTTCGTTGTGTTAAACTGGCCCAATTAATTCAGGCCCATGTTGGATTCGAAATTTATCATCCGTTTGCTTTTCATATGGAAAACCCCCAATTTCCTAAAAACTAGACTTTTCCTTTTCGAAACCTTCTTTTTTTATTGTTGCATTGAGTGTTTCTAATAATCATCCTAGTTTTGATGTTTCGCTGACCGGAATTCTCGCGTGTATGATCATTTTATGAAAACATTGTTTATGTACTAACATTTTATAAAATTTGGAAAAAGAAATAACAATTTGTATATTGTTCACGCGTTGACTTTACAGTCGTACTTTTATACAATATTGCGCGAATCAACAATATACAGTAAACCGTACACGAACCAATAACAAGCAGAGGCAAAAACTTCTTTTCACAAGAGAAAATGTTAGTTATTTGTTTTTAATTTGAAAAAAAATATTAGAACACAATTATGTTTTGAATAAGTGATACTGAATGCAAATATTCCGTGATGATCTGACATTATCTTCTTCTTTTTTTTTGCATTGTATTACAGTCAGCCAAAAATCATGTTTTGAATGGTTAAAATTGAATGCTCCCGAGAAAGATTTCATTCCAACTTTTCGAAGACTTTTTCACGGTCATATTCAACAAGATATTATTCTCTTCAACAAGCTTTTCCACTTTCAGCTGTTAAAAAAAAAGAAGCTTTTCCACTTTCATATTTACAGTTAATAACCTTTTGTGATCCAATTGATCATGGATATATTGAGATCACTTTTAAGAAACAATGAGATATATCGTTAAACATAACCAAGAGTCAAGAGATAATAGCGCATTATATTGGTCATTGTGGTGCTCTAGACTATAAAGGTTGATTTCTGTTTGACACATTTTATTTTCTACTTACGGTTGTAGGTTCCGTTTACTAGTCTAAAATCTATATAAATTATGATTGTCCTTAATGTGAATAATTGTCGCTCAAAAACACTAAAACAAACGAAAGTTTTTTTTTTTTTTAAAGATGTTCATTATAGAAAGCAAAAAAAAAAAAAAAATTACATTGGAGGTTTAATGGCAAAAGAAAAATGGGAATTCTTATATGAACTTTAAGTTCATTATAGAAACCAAAACAAAAACTAGATGAATCAAGATCCTATTATAATTGCTATTCCTTTTTTTTTAATCATGCATCACTACTCAAGAAGCACCAAAAGATTTGTAATGAAGAAACCCTTAGAAATAAGGGTACAAATAAAGAAAACCAAACAAACCGAAAAAAAAAAAATACAATCATAAAAACCAAACAATATGGATGGATATCTCTCTAGCGACGGCAATGCGGTTTGCAAAGAAAGAGACAATCGTAAAAACAAAAACCTCCACAATGTGGAGGACATTCCAATCTCTTCCCTCTACATTTTCCTTTACTTTTGCACTCTGCATATTCTCTTTTCACAAACTCTCCTCTTCCTTCTCTTTCTTTTCCTCTTCCTCCTCCGCCGCAACCCCATTTGTACCATCCTCCACCACCTCCTCCTCCTCCCCATCCCCATCCTCTTCCGCCGCCACCACCACCGCCACCTCCTCCTCCTCCGCCACCACCCCATCCCCATCTATAGCTTCCGCTTCCTCCACCATAACTTCTTTTCTTGTCCTTGATAATTACTTCGGCTGTTGTATTGTTTTCACCAGTGGTGCTGTTGATGTTCTTGACCGTGTCTTGGTCAGTGGAACGGACATGCCCACTCTCTAGTTTGTTAGTTTGCAAGATCAGTACGAGAAGGAAGATAACCAGCAATGAAGAATTCGTCTTCATTTTTTTTTTTTTATTGTCCGCAAAGTTTGTAAGTAGACTTTGTTTTTGTTTGATTTGGTATGATAGCTTCTTCGTTTTGGTCCTCTCTTTATAGTCCATTGCTTTTTGTCCCCTTAAATAAATTGAAAATTCTCATTGGCAGTTGGGTTTGGTCCTACCAAGAATAAAAATTTTGTCCTACCAAAAATAATTATATTTCTTCTGTCAAAAAAAATATAATTATTATTTTGTCCTAAAATGAAGAAGAGAAGACGATCATAATTATGTTTTTTTTTTGTCAACTTATTATGTGTTTTTTTTTGTTGTTGTTAAATGTCAACTTATTATGTGTTTTATAAAGAACGCATATTGACCTAATTAGTTAGCTTGATCACAAAATGTTTCTTATAAAGACGAGATATCTCACATTTCTAATTTATTTAATCAGTACTTATACAATTACAGACTATATAGTTAATCCGTCATTTTATTAATAATATTATTATTATTGAAACCCTTTAAAGCTTTATATAATTAGTAGTAAAAAAATGGAGTGGTTAATTAACTAATAATTAAGTGATTATAGTCTAAGAAAAAGAAGAGTGATCCCTTAGGTAACACTACTAGTGGTAGTAGCCACCAATCAACACTGCAAGTCTTCTCCTTCAATGAACATCTTTTCTTTTCAAAATTACAGAAGAAATCTTACGCAATGATTGATGTCACTAACGCATTTTAACCTTTTTACCAGAGTATGAGTATATAAAAACAACGAATCGAAAGAGTGTAAAACAATCCATTCTTTTTACAAATTATTAAACCCATTGTCTCTGCATCGATCTTTAATTACTATAAACTTCGCATGCCAAATAAAACCAACAAAACCTCGCATGCCATTTTTTTCTAAGAAAATTACAAATAAACATTTGTTGCAAGTTGTTATTTATGGAGTATTTGGTACGGTTGTTTATACTTTCCTTTTACGTTATCCAATTTCATTTCATCTACTTGGAGATGAACAGGACCACCATTTCTCTCCCACTAAAAGTTCCATTGTATAATTTATCTTTTTCGAATTTTGTGTAATATGTATACATGTCTAACAGTTTTATTTCGAGATCGGATCGGCTAACAAATGGAGTTTGACTATGAATGGCTAGCTTACTAAAGACATTTACTTGCATACACAATATTATCCTCCTTATATATAAACTTAACTAAACCTTTAAATTACTCTGAGTTTGGAAGACAATCAAACATTAAATTTGTTTTCTAATAATATTGGATTCTGAAAACTCAGAACTCTGCATCACACTAATCTATTCAATATTTCATACAACACAAGCAATGTATCAAATTTCCCAAAAACCAGCCTTGACTCACTCCAATAGCCAAAAACAAAAAAAAGAAACAACAAAGTAGCAACTAAAACAAGAGAGCAAAGCTATAGAATCACCAAACATAAACCTCAATATCATGAAGAAGAATGGAACTTCGATTGGTAGATTTTAGAACTTCAGTACCGGCGGAATCCACGGTCAGCGATTCGAGCAGATGGGCACTCGTAAGCCATGTGTCCTCGGCCACCACAGTTGTGACATATTATAATAGAGCCAACGCCGTCTCTGCCTATTCTGCTCAAAGCATCTCTTTGCGTACCGCCGTCTCTGCCCATTCTGCTCAAACCATCTCTTTGCATACCACCGCCTCGAAGCCTGCTTCCTCTGTCTCTGTCAGAGTAACTGCTGTCCCCTTTTGGGCATTGTCTAGCAACATGTCCAGAGATGTTGCAGATGTTGCAGACTGGATCGTTCTGGCATTCACGAGCTATGTGACCTGAAGTCCTGCAATTCTTGCATGCCTTGTCGTTTGTGCAGTCAGCAGCGAGATGGCCTGGTTTGAAGCAGTTGTTGCATAGCCTTAGGTCTCCTGGACGAGAAACCGGGTTAGGGCAGTCTCTCACTCGATGTCCAGATTTGCCACACGAGTGGCAGATTCCTTCGTTTGAACAGTTGCCAGCTATGTGACCCGGTTCTCTACAGTTCCAACACCGTGATTCTGCAGTGCATTCTGCTGCAATGTGCCTGCAGAGAGAGTCTTAGAAACATAACTGAAACAGAGGAAAATTCAGTAATTAAGTTAGAGAGGATGTATATACCCTGGAAGGCCGCAGTTGTTACAGACAGAAACATTAGGACAGTCTCTTGCAAAGTGACCAGGTCGCTTGCAGTTGTTGCAGAGATTCACTTGGCTGAACACAATGTTTTCGAAAAGATCAAGAAATTGTGACAATCACTTCATCGCAAAATCCACACTGAAACGCAGTAGTTACAAGAAAACTTCATCCAAAGAGTATGTATGCAAGTAAACCGTAGAACTAAAACCAACCTAACACTATCAGTTCAATCAAAGAAACAATTGTAGACAAAAATCGAAGAAAAAATGCAATCAACCCTGATCATACTCTAGTCACATCATCTTGATAACAAGTAGAAGAGGAGAAGAAGGCATGAGACTGGAGAAATTTTTCCAGTACAGCAAGTCCAAGTCATAAGCAAGTTAGCATAGGATTGTGGCTGCATTGGCAGCTCGGCATAACTAACCTCTAGATCGGTTAGTACATAGAAGGGAAGCATAACAGGATAAGGATTTTCAGCAAGTTGTTATGGTTCTGGTGAGGAGAGTGAACAGAGTAACGGTTACTACTGAAGAAAGGCTTGAGACATAAGAAAAAAGGACCTGAAAGCACGACGTGGCTCCCGCTCCCTTCTATAAGGAGCATCACGGTAAGAAGTTCGTTCAGATCTCATTCTCCTGTCTCTCGGGCTCCGACTACGACTCCGGTCGCGACTTCGGCTTCTGCTTCTGCTTCTGCTCATTGAACTCATTCCCCCCAAAAAAACGAAAACTTTAATCAAACACCTGCCAACATTCAACCACACACCAACATTACCTCCTTCACACTCCCATACATCAATTCCACGGATACAAAACCTTCAAATCACTCCAAAGCCTTGCTCATACAATTTATTCAAGAAACCGAAATACAGATCTGATTACGTCACAGCACTGAGTATCCATCCATACCCCGCAAACACCCAGTTCTTGTATTTTCAACATCATCGTCCAAACCACTTTCAGCAAAATTCCTCAGCCTCACAAACTCAATATGGGTTCCGTAAAATCTAAAGCTTTAAATCGCTTTCCGATAGAATACAAACATAATATCCAAACTCACAGGGAAACAATCAGATCTAACCTGACAAACAATATTCAACAACCACAGATTATGAACCAACCCTAAACAAATCAATCAAACCCGTGAACAGAGGTCAAATGAAACCATTCTACGATAGTAAAAAAGGCCACAAATCTTTCAGCAGGGAAACAAATGACGTGAATAGCGAGGTAAAGGAAAACAAACAGGAAATCGAATCTCGGAAAATCTCCATGGCGAGAAAAAAAAAAACCTTTGAATGATTGAAGAAGGAGGATAGTTATAACTAGAAATCTGGGTAGAAGAATCTCACAGCTATTCCTTCCTCGGAGAAATATCCTGTCCGCACGCGATCAATCTATCTATTTATCCGATCCCTGGAGTTTTGTTTGGGCTGGGCTGGGCTCTTACGTGGGCCGAAGTTGAGGTCCGTACGTAATTCAATTATTAAAAAACAAAAGCAAAAAAACTCCGTTGCCGGGACTCGAACCCGGGTCTCTCGGGTGAGAGCCGAGTATCCTAACCAGCTAGACTACAACGGATTTGTGGTTACGTTCTCAAGTGTACATTAATTATACTCTCTCTCTATCTCCAAATAAAGTCCAAAAAGATCGATATATTCGATATATCAATATCATGTGGTTTCGACAGACGAATGTATTAGACTATTAGTTAATTCATCATATGGATTTCAATTTTTTGCCCTTTTTAAAAACTGTATGAGCTACATTTGTAATCAGGGGGGGGGACCCACTAAGCAGGGGGGTCACATGAAGCCACTAAAATAATTAAATATATGTTAATATCGTTTCAGATCTTTTAAATAAGTTTCCTTCTGTAACTTAATTTCGAAATATAATTTTTTTTTAGTATTTTCCCGCGCAGAATTTAAAGCGCTCATTTGGACAATATACTGCATGAATGTGAATCAGAAGACGGTAATAACTTTTGTAACAGACTGTTCTGAGTTAGTGAAGATGATGTCTATACTCGATGAGTGACCGACTTTTACATTATACTTGGAGGAGTTCGAGAAGAATAAGGAGAAGTTTTCTTTTTTCTCTATCGCACACATCTCACGCGTAAATAACATAGAGGCATCCAAGTTAGTATGAGGTGTTCGTGTATACCCATCAGATTTCATTTATGTAAACTCAATACCCCGATTTAGTTTACTGAATCGATATAGGTATTTAGGCTATTGACAACAAAAAAAAAAAAAAAAATTAGTAATTTACGTCGCATTTTATATGATAAAAAAGCAGAAAAACGACATTGGCCAAAAAATGATATAAGGGTTGTTGTGTCTTGCAAATTCGCTTGGAAATAAACATGATGGTCCTTTATGTATTCTGTGTATGCCAACTACTTCCCTGTATAGTTTCTACAAACAAAAAAAAAGTTTCAGTTTTCATGTGACCAATCACTTTGCTGGAACATGTGAGTTTGGTTTCATTCGAAGACGAGATTCGCAGTTCGTTAGGAACCTTATTCCGTCATCGCCCCGTTTCAATTAAGCATGACCACGGTTATGGTTAATGCGGTTAAGGTTATTTAACCACCGGTTACGGTTATATATTTTTTTAACCTTAACCTTAACCGTTTAACATACGGTTAAAACGGTTATGGTTAAATACGAGTCCGGTTAATACGGTTACGGTTACCTGATGACAATAAATGGTTAATGTCATGATTTATAATAAAATAATTATAAATTTGATAAACTAGAATAATAAAAAATAAATTTTTTATTAATATTCTTTTTCTAATTTTTTGTTGGTTTGTTTATATTTTTCCTTTGTTTTTCTATGTATTTTTTCTTGTTTTGCTTAAATCTCTTATGGTTATTGATGATTTTTTGTTAAGAACGTGAGAGAAAAATGTAATCGAGAATAAGATAATAAACTCTTTTATAGAAATAAAACAACAAATAATTGAGCATTTATTGCTTCTTATTTCATGTGCAATATTCAGAAAATCAAACATTGTGAAACAGAGGGAGTATATTTCTTCATAAAACTTTTTTGTTAAAATATTTTTTATATTTGTTAAAAAATATTAATTAGTCTAGCACATTTAAGTTTTAATTAATATTTCTATTTGTTAGATTTGCATTTGCTATTGATAAATTGATTATATATAATTTTCTTTGAATTTTTAATTTTACAGAACTAATTATAATTATTAGTATATAATTTTATTTTTAAAACGGTTACGGTTAATATTTTACGGTTTAACCTTGTAGTTAACCAACGGTTTTGATACGGTTAATGTTAATTAACGGTTACGGTTAATAATTTTTTTAACCATAACTAATATATTTTTACGGTTACGGTTTTTAACCGTCTGACACGGTTACGGTCTGGTTACGGTTTGAAAACGGTACGGTTACGGTCCGAAATACGGTTACGGTTCCATTTTGGTCATGCCTAGTTTCAATGCATTTTTTTAGAAACAATTTTACATACTTAAAAATAAACCAACAAATCCAGAAAAAAACATTATCCAAGGACAAAAATATATTATTTTTTTTTGTCACAAGCAGTGGCAGATCCAGAAAAAAAATTAACCAGGACAAAAATATTTAAGCTAAAACATTATCAAATTTATTTGTAAAATATAATACCATCTAAAAATAGAGATAAAATTTACAAATACATTTTTTTGATTTTTTTCACCTTACTTTTTTTTTAAGAATTAAAAATAATAAAAGTCTACCAAAAAGGCATTTTTTTGTCTTTACTTTGTTGTACTATAAATTAGTTAATTACCACATTTATCAAAAATCTATTGCATATATGATTAATCTTTTCAAAGCATTTTCAATTACCTTTTGTAGAAAATTATTACCATTTAGTTAACAAAATAATTAGTTTTATAAAGAAAAAAAGTTTCATAAATTTAATTGCTTCGATTCGATTGAAAAAATATATATGGTTAAATCTTGTAAGATTTGCATACTAGTGTAAGAAAAAAAAGATGGTAACATATGGTAAATTTTTATATACGTCAATATTATGTCTAGTTAATATATTAACTAAAGGATAAAGTATCGGAGCAAAAAAAATAAAGTAACGGGGCAAATATATTATGTAGGATGAGGCAGTAATTATTATTCTTAATAATTTACTTTAATAAGATTTTTTTAGTAGGGACAGCTGCCCCCATCCCACTATATGTGCTTTCGCCCCTGGTCACAAGACTCACAACCTCCATCTTTTGTGGTTTCTCCGGCTGACGTTGGCTCCGGCGTCGGTCGTACTCTTTCTTTTGTTTTCTTCAGTTTCTAAATCTTCTAAAATAAACGGATGCTAGAGAGATGCGTGAATCCATATGCAACTCATCGTCATCAATTGTGGTCCTTCTTCGATGATGGTGTCTTCACCGTAGTTTGATGGTAACAGTAACTCTTTGTCATTATCTTTTGGTGAAAACTTCATTCACATCCATCCGGTGACAACTTTCTCTTTTAGCCTTCATCAGTCATAATGTGTTAAGTCGCTTTCAGATGTATTGTTGGTATAACCGAAGTGTAAATTCCGGCGAATATGCCGGTGGTGGTCTCGTGTTTTTCGCTAGTTTTTGGTCCATTATAACTTCTATAGTTATTGTTGGGATAGTTTCCGGTTGTCATCGTGATCGTATGGTGGCTTACCATTGCTTTGTACAAATTTTAATGGATTTGTTGTGGTAACGACGACTCCAATGGAAACCACCACTGAATCAATACGTTGAGGATGGCTTCATTACCAAAGGATATTATAAGGTGATCTCAAATGAAAGAAAACCAAAGTCAAATTTTTCAAAATGACTCTGATACGGAAGTGTTGGTATCAGATTATCGAAGTTTCATATCTATTGTCGGAATCATCGGGTTTTATTATGCGGTGTGCAATTCAAAGGTTTAGCCAACAGATACTAGGCGTTAGTGAACCATTGGGAAAGCAAACCTTGGCAACCTTTCTTTGAGAGTCTTGCGAGGAGAATGTCCCTAACGGATCGATCGATAAGTTTGAAGAGGGCTTCCACCGAGGTGGAAGTAACTAAATGAGACATGTTGTTGCGCTCCTTCCATAAAAGGTAGATCGTAGCTTGAGAAGCAATTTTTCAGAGTTTTTGAGATTACTCGAGAGGGAGACATCATCCAAGAGACCAGAGATTCCCAGTTCACAAAAAAGACAATTCCGAAGCAAAGCCTATGAAGGATAAGTTTCCAAACCTGTTTGGAGAAGCAATCTTTTGTTGTATCTTTTTCATTATATGACATATATATATATATGCTTATGTAATAATTTGTTTTACGAAAATTTTGTATAACTTTATAATCCCAATTTAAAATCAATGAAATTATTTGTCGTAAAAAAAAACAAAAACAAAAAAAATGATAAGCTCGCGGGTTTCTTTATCAGTCGTTTATTTTCAAGTTTTTTGCTAATATTTTGTGTTTACATTTTAAAGAGATAATGAATTTGGAATTGTTTTATCGTGATTATAATAATTTCTGTAGAAAAAATAATGCAGTGGAATGGACGCGAAGAAGAAGACGAATTACACAACCAAAAAATCCAAGAAAAATATGTGGCTTGCATGTGCCATTTGTTAGACTAGTCGAAGATATTAAATTCGAGAAGCCGTAACGGGTTCGAGTACTGTCATTGTACGAACGAGACACCTTTGAGTCCTTATCTCTTTATTTACCTGTCCTTTATTTTTCGGCCTCATCCACACGCTGCTGTTTTGGTAACTGTTCATCGACTAGGCTCGTTGCTATTGTACAAACAACAAAGCCATCACGGCATTTCAATATTTTTGTCTTCGTCTCTCACTCTCGTTTACTAGTTTTATTTCTTTCTTTCCAAGAATCTACGCGAAATGTTTTCTAAAAAAAATATAAGCGAATTTTTGTTTTTTTTGTTTTTTTTGTAATAAATGAATTATATTTATACATGCAACAAAATTATACTGTTTTCTGAAGTTCTTATACGTAACTGTGTGTGGGCATGCATTTCGGATTTTAGCAATACCCTTCTGTTACATAATTTTTTTGTTTTTGTTATTTTGGCTCAACATCAAACTTTTCATTAACCAAATGTTTGTTACATAATTTTAAAATCTAGCCGTTTTTGTTTGTTTGTGTGCAATTATGAATTCAGAGAATATGAATCAACCACGTGAGTGTATACATAGCCTATGTGGGATAGTTAGACGCAGGAAGTAAATTTGTAAATTTAATTTGGGGTAGGGAGGGGCTACTCCTGCAACTTGAAGCTATTTCATTATCAAAACTTTTAAAGTTATCTTGTTATATAATTTAGTTTTTTTTTTTGGTAACAAAAGTTATATAATTTAGTTTAACTGACGGTGCATACATTGCTTTAAACGAAAAAAAATAATACCTAAAGTCCTTAATGAGAAAGATTCATAAATATTAAAAAAAAAAAGATTCATAAATATTTCTTCCGCAATGAGACGCTAAAGTCCTTAATTTTTTAAAAATTAAATAATTTTCAATATATATCAATATTCAGTTTAGCAATATCCGTATATATAAGCTTAACTTAAGATGGTGGTTAGCATAATAATAAGTTTTAAATTGTAACCTTCTCTAAAAATTGAATGGACAGTTGTATAATCGAAACTTTAAATCTTGAAATTTAAGGAATCTTGAATATAAGGAAGGTTAGTAATAAAAAAAAAGTGTAGGCAAATTATAGACATAGAGAAGCGTCGGATGTACTTAGGAAGGCATGTGTAGGGATGGCAATAAGGGCTAAAGTCCCATGCCCGGTTCGGTCTAGTCTTGAAAATTATCGGATTCAAATCTAAAAATATAAACTCAAAAAATATCGGGTCTTTCGGGTTGAGCTCATTTGAATTAGTGGTTTTTTTGGACTTAGCCCGATCGGGTTCAGATCGGCCCAGAAAGCTCGAAAATAAATATTTTTAATTGAGTTAGATGGATTGTTTAAGAATTTAACTTCTTAAAATATGGAGTATCTTATCTTATTATATAAAACATAATATTTTAAAGTTACTAACTCGATCCTGACACGTGTTAAGTCAATAGATCAAATTTTAACATGTGTAAACAATTTTTTAAAAAAATTTACTAATTTTTTTATCGAATCATAATCCTAAAAGGTAAAGTTATTAACCAAAAAAGAAAAATAAAAAATTAAATTTATCCTAAAGCCAAAGTTAATAAAAAAAGAATAATTTAAAAAAAAAATCAATTAATAAAAGAAAGAAAACTTAAAAATTTGGAAAATCAATAACCAATTAATAATTTCAAAATGTAAAGTTACTAAACAAAAAGAAAAATACAAAATTAAAATTTATTAATAAAAAGCAAAGTTAATAAAAAAGGAAAAAAATATCTAAGTTTTTAAAATCGGCGCCTAGGCCGAGTTGGACCGATTTAAGCCGATTTGAATCGATTTGAGCCGTCTAAATTAGAGTTTCGATTTATCTCACCGATTTTAGTAAAATTGTTTCGGTTATGATCGATTTGGTGTCTAACCGAACGCCTAGGCTCCGCCTAGACTGAATTTTAGAACATACATATCAAAGAAAAGCCAAAAAATGTCGGAATAACCTTATAGCCATGTTCGAACTGGACCGGATTTTAGAATATAAGCCTGGTTTTTTTTCGAACGGATTGGGCCAAGCTCAAATATTTACAAGTTTTACGGGTTTCGGGCCGAACCAGGCCAAGTCAACCTGAATGACATTCCGCATGTGAGTCAGTTGAGACGGTTGGAGAGTCCCCGTTTGATTACTACAAATTTTCTTGGTTTTAGTTTTTGTGGTCCGGAAACATCGACCCCTTCCCTCTGCTTCTTTGTTTTATTTAATTTTTCCTTTATTTTTTTGACGCATTTCAATTTTCAACATACTATAAAGATTCACTGTATATGGTTTTCCAAGTGGACAGAAATTCGGTTATCCGTGTTGTGACTTACGACTTCCGACTTCCGACTTCCGACTTCCGACTTCCGACTTCCGTATTTCTCTCTCTCTCTCTCTATATATATATATATAAGTAAGTGACAAAAAAGAAAAATAATATTACTCACTAGTGGTTCATTGGGTACAACAACTCTCCTTTTATCCTTCTTTTATATCCTCATGAAGTTTCTGCTTTGATGTCTTTTCTTTTATTCTTCTAGATTCACGGGTTCGATAACCAAGATCGTGGTACTCTTATGTACTTTTCTTCCCCATTGGAGAAATGTACAGAAAAAAGTTTGATAAATTTTCAAATTTAATTTCTGAGTGTATGATAATGACCAGTGTCGTCTCTACTTATACATGTGATTTTTTTATGGTAATAAAAAAGCCAAAAAAATAATTTTTAACCCTTTTTCAAATAATTTTTTTTTTTTTTAGTTTTTGGGATTTTTTTTCTTAAATATTTTTTTATAAAAAATTTGAACCTTTGGTAAATGTACATGTTGCCATGGATCAGAGCCGGGTCTGATAATGACCTACCATCTTTGACGGAAAAATATATAGACCAAAAGTATGAAGTTTATTTGTAATAAACAAATATATTACAATTGATAGAAATAATTTTTTGTTTTCTATTTTTAAATGTTACATGCTTTATTTTGGTATGATACATTTATTATGGTATTTAGACCTAGTACTTTGTTAGTTCATCTTTAATAACAGAAGAATTTGCATTATCATTTGATCATATTTGAAAAAAGATCTACAAGACGTAAGTTGTATGTTTCCTTACAAAAAAAGTTGTATTTTCCTGCACGTAGCACCAATCTCTAATTCGCTAATAATACTGAAACAACACCTCTTAACCAAATACTTATATTTGAAAAGATAAATATTTATGGATGATTGTCCATCATACTGTTTGACAACGTGCATGAAGTAACACGTTGAGTGTTTCGTACTTCGTACATGTGATCTTTGCTTGTTAAAATTATGTGATATATTGAATAATTCAATAACAAGTTGGGTAAAATCATAAAAGCCCTACGCTCGATGTAATAAAGAAATTGGGACAAGTAAATGGGAGAATGTGTCAAGATAACCATAAAGTGGAGACAATAAAAGATAAAATATGAATTTAGAGAAATATACAACAAATTCGAATAAAACCCTAATCAACCTCCAAGGATGAGAATGGAACCCTAATTAATTAACAAACCAGCGAGCAGCCCACGTGGGGATGATCGAGTGGTTAGAGGGACGAGGGAGACTCGGTTAGACCGATCTCTTGAGTTCGAGCGCCATCCGAAACAAAAACACGTTTTGTGTGAGAAAATGGTGGATATGGAGTGTAATGTCTAGGGCCTATTAGAAAATCCGGGTGGAGACTAGCCGCCAGAGGCTCTACCCCAAGGATTAGCCTGAACATTTTAATGGGCTTGAGATTACTCTAAGTTATATAAAAAAAAAATCAGTGAGCAATGAGCATGCATGAACCAAAAAGAAATCAGTAGGTAGATATTCAAATATTTCCAAACACAAAAAGTGAAAGGAAGTTCGATATCAGACCGTCCGTTTAACAAATTCCACACATACTCGTCTCAATTTGGACCCCACATCTTCACATGCTTTGGAAAAATACCTTCCGCATTTTTTGAACAAGTTGAAATGGATATTAATCTAAATTACACACCTCGATATTTTTTAAATTTTCGTTTGTATAAGAAAATATTTTGGAGCCAAACCAGATGACCCAAGCGGTCGCTTTCGAGTTTCTACATTCTATCAATTCTGCAACAAATTAAATATTTGTATCATCTTAATGCACAACAAATGGTTACCCGTAGCAAACACGCAAATTCATATTCAGACAACAAACACATCATAATCTCCTCAACGCCTCGATGTCACCATCTCCCTCTCTCTCTCTCTCTGTATATATATATATATATACACACATATGTGTGTGTGCATAAATTCGTGTATATACATTTTAAATTCCGTATATTCTATTTTTATTTGTATTAAAAAAAAATCCACTCGCCCTAGTCTTCAATAAATACACCCAACCACAATTCCGTGAGACCTCCCTCCCTCACTCTATTCACACCACTCACCCTTCATTGAGTAATAACAAAAACGAAAGATCTTGAAACTCAAACCACGCACACAAAAAAAAGGAGAGTTATTTTGGAAGGATTTGAAGAGAATGGCAATGAAAAAAGCAAACAAGCTAACACAGACGGCGATGATCAAGCAAATCTTGAAGAGATGCTCGAGCTTGGGAAAGAAACAGAGTAATGTGTACAGCGAAGACGAAAACGGACATCCTCTTGACGTTCCTAAAGGTCATTTCGTCGTCTACGTCGGAGAGAATCGGGTCAGGTACGTTGTGCCCATTTCGTTTTTGACCCGACCCGAGTTCCAACTTCTTCTCCAACAAGCAGAGGAAGAGTTTGGTTTCGATCACGACATGGGTCTCACTATCCCTTGTGAAGAAGTCGTTTTCCGATCTCTCACTTCCTCCATGCTCAGATGAATATATATTTTAGGGTTTCTTTAATTTTGGAGATTTGAGATGAGAGGGGAAACAGAGGAAGCTGCTGAGTAAATGCTTCTCTGTTTGAGTAAACTAATTTTTATATGTTTTGGTTAATATGGGTTTTAGTGTTGTATTAGAGTGAGACTAACCCTTAGAGAAAACCCAACAAGAACGATTACTACTTTTGGTGCTCTTCTCAGATTTGTAGAGAACCCAAAAAAAAAAAAAATTTGCTGGTGAAGATCACTCTCATGGTGGTGTGGTTGTTGAATGTGTACCCTATGAGAGAGATTTTACTATTTTGATGAATGAGTCTTTTAATATATCATCTTTTTTTATTTTTATTTTGCATAAATTAATGAATTGTTGTGTAATGTGATTTATATGAATTTGAGTGTCGCGGACCCAGTCAAATATCTCCGCTTAATGTTTTTTTAAGGCGAAGCTAGTAAAAGCTAGTCAACAATTTTTCATGGGCGAGATGTTTTAGAACCCCTAAAAAAACAAAAAAGAAAGAAAGTAACGTCGTCCTTGAAAACAGAGCAATAAGACAGAGTCGTTACTTTTTAGAGTTTTGTCTATGTCTCTCTCTATTTTTCCAAATTTCCAAATATTGCAATATTTTTCCCATCTTTTGTTAAAAACTCTCGAGGTTTTCTCTCTCTCTCTCTCTCTCTTTTTTCTAAGGAACGATGGTTTCTCTTTCTAAATCGGCGGTTTTTTAGCCGTTTAAACTGTTGAAATTAACTAAAAGATAAAATATAGTTTTTGGATGGAATGTTAGTTACAGAATCGTGTATTTATAGGGCTCTGCTATATTGAGCTTCGAAAAAAGGGTTTACTGTTTGTATTAATTTATGAGATTAGTAGGTAAGATTAGGGGTGAGACGGATCATATATCTAGGAAATTTTGGGATATCCGGATATGTATTCGGAGTTTCCGGATATCCGCTTAGAAGATATCTGCGGATATCCGGATTCGAATCCGGATCTATAAAAAATAAAAAAAAATATATTAAAATATTAAAATAATGATAAAATTAAACTTTTATATAATATTTTGTAAAAAAAAATGTGTTATTAAAAAAAATATTTTAATTTTATTTAAAATATATATAATATATATATATATATCTCAATAAAATATAAATTTTTAATATATTTAAAGGATCCAGATATTCAGATCTTATAATTTAACTATTTGGATTCGGATCCGATCCCCTCGGATATCTAAATTTTCGGAACATATCAGACCGGATCTCGGATTCCGGATAATAGTTCCACCTCTAGATAAAATAGAAATATTATTATCATGATATTAAAAAAAATTTGGAATCACCACCGCATATTTCTTTGAGTTATTTATTTAAATGAGAAGTTTTGTTTTTCCTATTAGGCTAGCTTGGATTAAAAAGTCGTAACAGCTATAATATTTTCTGATAGATACAGATACATTTCAGGAATTAATAACTTTCATTACTCCTATATATATGGACCAAAAAAAGTTAAAAGCTATTAACCCATAACTCCTAATGAGCTAGCCTTAGATGTTGATGTACAACCGCTAAATTAATTTCGATAATTATTGCAATATGGCATTTAGTTTGGTTTCTTTATAAAACCGCACACACTTTTCTACAAACACGTATAATAAAATCGTGAATAAATATATTAAAAGCAAAGAATGCGAAGAGTTTTATGTTTTTCTTGATATTTATATACACATTCGTCCCTTCTGCAGAGGTAAAAATAAATTAATAGTTGAAAGTGGTGTTGAAAATAGAAGAAATTGGAGATGTCAAAATCAACGTCAGAGAGGGGTAAGCACATGCGAGTGGGACCCACGGGTTAAGAGAAATCTCGTATCGTATGGGAAACCCTACAAAATTCTGATGGGTTAATAATCCTCTAGAACACAGCGTGGTTGGTGATGGACCCTACTTCAATTATTTGGACGGCTACGATAAACTTGACTCATTATGGGCTTCGAGATCACGATAAGATTCACCGTATCCCTTAATGCACGATCTGACCTAAATAAAACAAATAAACAAAATAACATAATCAGTTGGCGAACTATGATAAGTTCGATGATTTCAAGCTCAAACTACACATGCATGAGACGTCATCGTAGTTATTCTTTTGTTTTTTTAAATGTTAAAGATTTTATACCAAAAAATCAAAGTTACATACTACTAAAGCTTATATAAAAATTTACCTTTACAATTTACCATATGTACTAACACATAAATGGAACCAAGCAAGATAGAGATTCTTTTAAATCATATGAGAAATACAACCAAAATACAATTCAATGAGAGATCCCGTGGAAAGAAGGAAATTAATCGGTTTTGAATCATCATGTCCACCAAAACTTTGATGAAAGTCGGAGGAGAAATTATGTTGGTGAAGACTCGAGCGTTGCGTTCACGCCAAATTGCATACATATATAATGGTTTGGAGGAAAAGTTTCAAGATAATGGCATGCTCTCGAGAGAGATTACCTTGAGCTTGCATGATGACGTCGACATATGACATGATCTTAGAAGGAGGATTTCTTGCTAGTCCTCCAGCAAAAGCCTGCCAGATGGACCGCGAGAAGGTGCACTCGAATAACAAATGCTCATGAGTCTCTGAAATTGAAGAGCAAAGAGGACAAAGGTGGGAGACGTTCATACCCCATCGAAGGAGCTTGTCTCTCGTAGGAAGACGACCAAGAACCGCCAACCAGAGAAAAAAAGAGGCGCGAGGAATTGCATGCCTAAATCAGACTGCCGAAGCCCAAGAAACCGGAGGAGAAGCGATTCTCAAATGTTCCCACGTGCTTCAGGAGGAGAATTTTGTTGTATAAGAGTGTCGCAGATCTCCAAAGGAAAACATCATTACCCTTAGCAAGATCCGGAGGAGGAACCATGGTTAAGTGGATCATGAGGTTTTGGAACTCCTCGGATCTAGCGCTCGGGAAGTGCCACTCTCCATGCCTGGTAGCGTCAATGACTTTTGCATCCCGCCCAATGCGCATCAAAGTAGGACCTCTCCGACCCACAAAATCCAACAAATGTCCTAACTCAGTCCAGGAGTCCCAGCAAAAGGAAGCAGAAAGACCATTCTGCATGTCACATTTGAGGAAAAGAGTTAGAGTTGGTTTTAGCTGAAGCATACTTATAATCGATATAGAGAACCTGGTTGAGTCTTCCGTACACCAAAATATTTTTCGATTAAAAACATTATCATTCACCCAAGCAACCCATAATGAATCTGAGTTTGAAAACAAGTTCCAAATCTGCTTGAGCTGAAACACAACTTCAAAATCCTCAGCAATCAGATCCCTAAACCAACTTCATTCTTTGGCTTACAAACTTCATACCAAGCAACCCTAGCACCTGCAGCAGAATGAGTGTTAATTTACCACAAGAAAGCAGCGCAAAGAGAGTCGACTTTGGCATAAAACTCCTTAGGCAACATGAAGACTTGACTAAAAAAATTGACCATTCCATAAATCACCGAGGAGACAAGCTTAATTTTACCGGCAAAGGAGAGACACTTAGAAGTCCATGAGTGGAGCTTCTTCGTGATTCTTTCTAAGAAAAGTTGCAAAACTGAGAATGTAGGTATTGTAGAACTCAACGGAAGCCCAAGGTACCTTGTTGGGAAGCTGCCTAATTTTATCCCAAGATCCTTACTTAGAACCGCAACTACATCATCTGGGTACACACTGAAAAATATCTCTGATTTTGATGGATTCATGTCCAGGCCCGAGAGCGATTTAAAAGCATATATCACCTCNATAACTCACTAGGACCTAATGCAAATGTCCTAAACTCTAAATGAGACCTAAATGCAAGATAAGACCGTGATTATGCATGTAATCTACACAAACTATAAGTGAAATGCATGCTAAAACAATGCAATATATGAGTATATCAATTACCATGATGAATAGGTAAGGAGAGATTGGGTCTCCCTGTCTCAGGTCCCTTTTGCCTTCAAAGAACCCAATTGATTCCCCATTAACCAAAATTGAGAATCTTGCAGTCGAATAGCACTGTCTAATCCATTCCCGAAACAGATGTGGAAACCTCTGGGCCTCAAGAATTTTTCCCAACAAGTCCCAGCAGACAAAATCAAAAGCTTTCCGGATATTCACTTTGAGCATGGATACTTTGGGGCAGTCAGAATTCTGATGTTTCCTCACTAGTTATGTTAATATTCGTTTATATTAATAAAGATTTATTAAAAAAATATTATCATAAAATCTAAACGAGAAATGGTTATTCTATTCAAATTCAAAATTAAGAATTCTACCACAAGCAAAACTAAAACATATATATTTTGTGTCCAATCATGAAAACATTTATATTAATTAGGCTATTATCAAAAATCACAAAACCAGTTGTTATTATATCTTTACAAAAATAATAAAGCTGATATTAATTTAGATTTAATATAAATATTCAAATTTAAATAATATTTTCATAATGACAGAGATCATAAACGATACTCCCTCTGTTTCATAATATAAATTGTTTTGGCTAAAAGCACAAATATTAAGAAATTCAATTTTCTTAAAAAATATATCATTTAATACATAAATTAAAAACAATTCATCCAATCATAAAACAAAACTGCATAATATTATTATGAAACATATGGAATATGTTATTGTATATATTTTTTTATCATAATCAATCAGCCTTAAATTTTAAATATTTGAAATTAGTAAATATTTATATTATACGGTAATTAGGGGTGTCAAATTGGTTGATCCAAACCAAACCAATCCATTAACTCATTAAATGGTTTTATCCAACTCATTAAGCAAATGGTTTGGATCAAACCATTAACTTATTATGTTAATGAGTTAATGGTTTTAATGAGTTTACCCATTAAATATTGAATTCAACTTTTTTTTTTCTTCCCTTAAGAAAGAATTCAATAAAAAAAAAACTTTTAAGTTGACACTAGAGTTGACTTTTCATTCCCGTCAAAATTGGATAAACTTATGAGATTGATTCTCTAACAAAAACGAGATTTTACATTTTTTGCCAGACAATAATATTTTATGTTTTTTCTGGAAAAACAATATTTAATGTTTTGGCAATAAAACAAAATTTAACGTATTTGGCGAGAAAACCGGATTTTATGTTTTTGGCGAGGAAACGAGATTTTACGTTTTAGGCGGGAAAATGAAATTTTACGTTTTTGGCGGGAAAACGGAATTTTCCGTTTTTGGCGGGAAAACAAAATTTTACGTTTTTGGCGGAAAAACGAGATTTTATGTTTTTTGGCGGGAAAACGAGATTTTACGTTTTTGGCGGAAAAATGAAATTTTACGTTTTTGGCGGAAAAACCGAATTTTTCGTCTTTGGCGAGAAAACGAGATTTTACGATTTATGCGGGAAAATGAAATTTTACGTTTTTGGCGGGAGAACAGAATTTTCTGTTTTTGGCGGGAAAACATAATTTTACGTTTTTGGCGGAAAAACGGAATTTTACGTTTTTGGCGGGAAAACGAGATTTTATGTTTTTGGCGAGAAAACGAGATTTCACGTTTTTGGGGGGGAAAACGAGATTTTACGTTTTGGCGGGAAAATGAGATTTTACGTTTTTGGTGTGAGAGAGCTTCGTGAGAGTGAAATGGAGATGTTATTGGTTTGGTTATGGATAAACCATTAACCCATATTAACTCAACTCATTAAAACCAATAACCATTAAAACCAATAACCATTTAAACCAATAACCCATTATGATCCAAATTTCCAACTCATTGAATTAATGGATTGGTTTGGTTTGGATCAACTCATTACATTTAAACCATTATGACACCCCTAACGGTAATATGAACATGCGGATTAGAATTATGTTTTTATAATCGCGGTCATTCTCGGATTAATATGAACGAACGAGTTAGAATTATGTTTTTATAATCACGGTCATATTTAATACTAGAAAAATTAAATATACAAAAACAAAATATATCTAAACACAAAAATAAATCTTTGTCACTTATTTAAAAAATGATATCTATAACACAAAATATATCTAAATACAAAAAAATTATATTACAAAATTTGGTAAACAAAAAAATAAAAATTCCCGTGCGGACGCACGGGGTAGTGATAGTTAGACTTTTTAGGTCTTAATCAATACCTCAAATCCCATTCATATCATTGTAGTATTTGAGGATCGAACCAAAGAGGCTAAGATTGAAACACTAAGAATACATGAATCTTCTTGAGCTAGAGCAAATGTTTTTGGATTTTATGTTTATAAGAAAAGAAACAAATGCAAGAAAGAAAACAAAGATAGAAATGTGGATCATGAACTAAGCTATCAATGAGATGGATAACGATCAAACAATGAATCATTTAGAAGCATTAAACACTATCCTAGAACATGGAATTCACAATTATGACTAATCCACCGTCGTGGCACTAATCACTTTATTAATCACCAAATCAAGAACAAACCATCGTTTGTGATAAGATGATTAACAAGCATTAATCTCCAATCCCACTTAGTTCACTAATCACCCTAGACATCAACTCTCATTGGCTAGGCATGAAAAGCTCACAAAAGGTTTGGTTCAAGCATTTCATCGAACACCTATCGGGCGTGAAATGCTTAAGCTCTAGTTTTGATCTCTCAATCCAAAACTAGCTTTAAGATCAACCTAAGCGAAGGATCCAACAAGAATCAACCTAAATCATCATCATCTAATCATCAAGACAATTAACTAATGATACTAATACACACAATCAATGTTAATCCTTAGGTTAAGATCACTAATCTTGATTAATTCTCTTTTAAGCAACTAATCACTATGCTAACCACTCAATCCATTAGCAAACTCTCATTTGTGGATCAATGATTAGCAAGCATTAAGAATATAAACAAGATCAACCAAAATACACCCTAGACAACTAATCCCTTAGGCTAGGAACATAAATCTCTTG
>PKML01071390.1:0-11968 GCA_002933935.1 Eutrema yunnanense | reverse complement strand
CTCGTACTGTTTAAGTATATGTAATATGGTATGACACTCCTGTACCGTAGCCTTGCAGAAAAATAGACTATCGTCCGCAAAGAGTAAGTGTGAGACTGTTGGGCCTACCCTCGCCACTTTCAACCCCGTAAATGATTTCTCTCTCTCTGCTTTCCGTATATTGGCTATCAAGACCTCCGTACAAAGTATAAATAAATAGGGTGATAATGGGTCGCCTTGCCGCAGTCCTCTGAATGGCGTTATTTGCCCTTTGGGGTTACCGTTAATAAGTACCTTATATTGTACCGATTGGATGCACCACATCATCCATGAAATCCACTTTTCCGCAAAACTAAATTTCCTCAAAAGGTGTTCAATAAATGGCCATTCTACCCGGTCATATGCTTTGCTCATATCCGTCTTAATTGCCACAAACTTACTTTTGCAAGATTTATTGGTACGTAGACCGTGAAACATCTCCTGTGCGATTAAAATGTTATCCGAGATCAGTCGCCCTGATACAAAGGCTGATTGGATCTCTGAAATCAGTTCTGGTAGCAATCTCTTTAACCTTTGACATAAAACCTTCGAAATGATCTTATAGCCCACATTACACAGACTTATAGGTCGTAATTCCGTCATACGAGTGGGCCGTCCTGTCTTCGGGATTAGGCAAATATTAGTCATGTTCAGCCGTTGATCAAAAAAGCCTGTTTCCAGAAAACCGTTAACCAGCCCTACTACATCTGTCTTTATAATTTGCCATGATCGTTGGAAGAATAAAGCCGTCATTCCGTCCGGACCCGGAGCCTTTTCTGGGTGCATCATGAAAAGGGCTCTGCGAACTTCCTCTTCCGTAGCCATTGCCGTAAGCATATCATTGTTCTGTTCCGAAACTAAAGCCGAAATATCACTGAGAGCATTCTCAAAATCCGTCGGGGAAGTTGATGTGAACAAATCCTCGATATAGTTAACCGCCACTTGTTCCACCTCTTTATCCGAGGTAATCCAAGATCCTGATGCATTATGTAGTCCAGTAATCCGATTTCGCGCTCGTCTTTGCTTAACTTGCGCGTGATAGAACTTTGTATTTCTGTCTCCCACCGTTGCCCATAATGTGCGACTTTTCTGTTGCCAAAATAACTCCTCATCTAAATAAGCCTCTTTCAGTTTCCTCGTAATATCCATCAATTCCTCGGGTGTACTATTATCATCATTCTGGACCTCCTCTAAAGCTTGTTGTAAATCTCTAATTTTCTCCTTGCCGTATGGTAAATTATTTTTCCGCCATTTTGATATTTCTCTCCGGCAATTCATTATTTTTTCTATAAATGAGGATCCGTTGCCACCTGTGTTAATTTCCCAGCCCTTTGAAATTGTGTCCATAAGGCCGTCCCGTCCAATCCACCGTTTATCAAACCGAAACTGTCCCCGTTTCTGCGATATTTTATCCTCAATGGTGGCAACAATTGGCCTATGGTCCGACCCAATCATTGCCAAGTATTCGACATATGAATGAGAAAAAAATTCATGCCAATCCTCATTAGCTAAGGCCCTATCCAGACGGCACCGAACAATTTTCGAATTCCGTCTTCCCCTCCATGACATGTTATTTCCAAGACACTGAAATTCCAGAAAACTGCAATGTTGTATCATAAGATTGAAGGACATAAAGGAGGATGCAGGTCGTAAATTTCCTCCTTGTTTTTCATTATTTCCCGTAATTTCGTTTAAATCGCCAATTATAAACCAAGGGGCGTCTCGTGTTGTGCTTGTTCGGGTTAACCGTTCCCACACTTGATCTCGGTTTTTCGGTACCGGATCACCGTAAATAAAGGACAAGAAAACTTTTTTTCCTTGAATAGTTGCCTCAATATCAATTATTCGTTTACTTGAAAATAAAATAGTAACCTCCAATGAATCATCATAATATAAAGCGAGTCCACCACTCGCACCGCACGGTTCGACCGTATATAATTTATTATAACCAAAATGAAATTGAAATTTTTGCATAAAAGAAAAATCTTGCTTAGTTTCTGAAAGAAATAAAAATTCTGGCTTATGTTTTTTCCAAACCTCCCGCAAATAACCTATTGTGTACCGATTCCCGAGTCCCTGACAATTCCAACTCATAATCCGCATAAATAAAAACTAATTTGGTATTGCTAAATTGGTTTTTGGGTTTGATGAAACCTTCATGACCACCATCTTGTTCGCTCTGCATCCATGGTCACCCAGGAAGTAGAATCCGAAAATGCATATCTGTTGTTCGCTCTGCATCCATGACAAGAGCCCCGCGATTATGACATATGAGATCCCGTTTTTCTTGGCCTGAGATCCCGTAAATCTATCATCACCATTAACACCGCTGATTATCCGAATCCATATCCAGATTTGTATAAACCGTAAGCCGAACCAATAACCCCGAGAATCTCTTGAGATTTCTAGTCTCATCTCTCCCTGAAATATTGTTATTAAATTCTTTTGAATTCCTGCAATCATAATCCTGTTGTAATGAAGATTGCATGGAATCCATTCGAAATTAATAAGACCAAAAAGTAAGCCGTGAAAACCACCGAAAAATCTTAAATTTTCCATGAGACAGCACAAAAATCTTGTCCATGTACCCAGCCAAATCAATTCTGGGCTACGAAACTCCTTATCGTTTCCTATTTTCCCCAAAGCATAATCACATAAGATATCTCCAATCAAAACCAAAATCACAAAATTATGACTCCAAGAGATCCTGTTATCGGGACAAAATCCTGTTTTTTTTTAATCTCCATTAAAACACAGTATCAATGTAAGATGTATCTTCGCGCAAACCAGATCAAGAAGATTCCCCAAGAGATCGAATCCAATATCACCCAGGAAACCAATAATATCGTAGTTACTTCCGTCGCTGAAAACCGTGGGTGGATCTTTTGGAATCCCAGATAACCGTTCGATAGCCCTGATGAATAAAACCCATTCGCAAGTTTCGTTTCTCCATACCAAAGCTGGATCGAATCTAAGTGCCATGGATCCGATTTCCAAAACCAGCTCTCGGAAAAGCCAACTCTGAATCGAGGAGAAACCATGAACGACCCAACTCGTATTCTTCCGATCTTCAACATCCGATAATACCTTCGATATTTCCGAAATCGTCAACCGAAACGATCTCCAATCGAGATCCATGCTAAAACCCTATCGCCCAAAGCAGACCTTCTCCCTTCTCCATCTTTCTTTTTTAATATGCGCGTTTTTTAGGATATCTTTCACCCATTTTTTTCTATCCAATCAAAATATGTCATCTAATTTATTTAAACAAAATATATTTAAGTTTAGAGTTTTAGTTAGATTTAGGTAGGCCTGGGNGTTTAGAGTTTAGAGTTTAGGGTTAGGTTATAAACCCTAAAACATATTACTCAAAAGTTTAGGGTTATGTTTAGGGTTTAGAGTTTAGGGTTAGGTTATAAACCCTAAAACATATTACTCAAAAGTTTAGGGTTATGTTTAGGGTTTAGAGTTTAGGGTTATGTTTAGGGTTTAGGGTTTAGAGTATAGGGTTTAGGATCAATCCACTTAATTGTTCTATACTTGGAGTAGTTAAAGTTGTGCTTAGGATTATAAATTTTAAACTTGGCACAATCTTTAGAATCAAATGTAAGATTAGAGATACATCATTAATCGCATCGACTACGAACAAATGACATTCGTTTGGGTGTTTCGTTTGGGTGTTGTTGGATTTGGAAACTAAACCCAAAGATCAATTGCAAAGATTTAGTGATCAAATTTTGGATTGCCGCTGTTTTAAATTGAGTGACAAAGCCACAGTGACCAGTCGCAACAATAGTAACAACATCTGATCGATACTGCTAGTCACTATTATCAGCGACTCAAAAAAACATGGCTGGTGACATAAGTCAGAATTATTCCAAATTGATGACTCATGAAATAAAAATTGACGGCCATTTTCTCATGTGCCAACAAATGTCATCACTTTACGTATCTTCTTTTTTGTTATCCCAAGGAAATTTCGTGACCTCAAAAATAGTTGGCAAAGGTATATCATAAAACGAGTGAAGGAGAAATTCTCTTGCATATGACTTTTTCACATTTTCAGCTGGTTTCGGAAACTTAACTTGTTTTCTTTTGCTACTAGTTACATAAAAAATTGAAGAAAATAACATAAAAACTGGACGTATCATCTGATTTTTAAATACTTAAAAAGTGATTAACCTTAGAGTTCTGATTTTCCTCATACCGAAATCGAAACCTTAGAGTTCCTTAACCAATAAATCTATCAATTTAGGGGTATTTCTGAACGTAAAATGATTAAAAGAACAAGGGTAAAAATGTAAAATCAAAGCTTCAATCCCATTGGGCTTCTCTTCGCTGTCGTTTCTTTCGAAAGAATCTCACCTTCTCTTTGGTTTCACGACTCTCATCATTTTAATTCTAAAGAGTTGTTGTCCCAAAAGAACATCTTCCTCGTTAATGAACTCCTTGGCTACAACTATCTTTACCCGACATTGTCCTTTTAACCATTTGGAGAAAATCCTTGTCAAGTTATAATTACAACATTGATCCAATTTCGGCCAAGATTCGCTTTCGCTCGTACCTTACTAAAATGGCTTTAAACATAGTCTTTTTAACACAGTATTCACCGCTGATAACTAATGTGGTACGATCCACATGCATGGCGTCATTTGTCTTTCTTCCCCAACTCGACTTTCGATTCATACTAAGATTCAAGCTACATACTATTCCTAGAATATTCATTGTGAAGGTTTATGCGGGTATAGAATATAATTCTTTTGAGATGCTAGATTTTTTCCCATTTTGGCTAACAAGCCTACAATATATTTTCGCTACAATACTCTGTTTTTTTTTTTTTTTGGTCATCACTACGACACTCCTTCTAAAATGTAATTTTACCTTTAAATGGCCTATTATAAACCTTTTTGTTTACTATGGATACTTTCGCTTTCCATAGCATCAAATTGGTTTTTACAAGGATACATCTCTCTTCTTTAATTTAAAGAAAGAAAAAAAATCTCACATACTGTTATATTTCTTTTTGTTTAAAATACTGTCTTTTGGTTTCCTATCGCAAATATTACGTTAACTTTCATAAATTTGTCGACAATCGGAAATTGGAGGGTATGTTGCATAAGTGTAGTGAATTTAAAAAATATTTTTCTTTTCATCTAAATGATCGATAATATCTTATAATTGATTTGTTATATTTTTGGTGAGAGTATATATAATACATATATTGAGTCACATAGATCAAATATATTAGAGCTAAGACAAATATTAACGTTGGATAGTACTTATTGCCTGTTGGCATATATATTTTAGATTATTATTTATTAGAACTTTGAATAAATAATTAGACATTTTGAAACCAGTTACATATAGAAGACACAACTATATATATCGTAAAAAGAAAAACGATTTAGTAAAATATCCAATTTCTTCTCCTTTCAAGACATACTTCCTTTTTTAACTCAGTCTTTCACAGGTTCATTGTTTCATTGATTTCTAATAAACCTATCCATATCTTTTTCCATATAAACTAATGTCGGGAAGCGAATGAATCAGACCAGAATCCAAACTATCTAATTAGCACAAATCTAGGCTGTCTGAACATTCTAAACTAGACTACGGCGAAATAAAGAAAACATTATGTACGTTAGATTCTACTTTTCACTGTTCGAAGAACGTGAAGACAGAAAAAGTTTTGATGAGACTACAACAGAGCAAAGTGGTTATTACCAATAGTCTCATCCTTCACATGACCTGGTCGGGTTTTTTTCTTTCTTTTTTCCAATCACTACGGTCCAATTATATAAACTACTTTCGCCGATCCAGTGAAAGATGTACATCGTTTTTAAAGTAGTAAATTCACATTAATTTATTAGAAAAATCAATTTAAACTATAGATGGTCATTATTGAAACGCATATACTTTCATAGTTAGGCTAAAACTATAACAAACTAATACAGTACGTCGTTTAGAGTTACGTGAACTTATCCGTATAAGAACACATAAATTATTAATCGGCTTAATATGACTTTTAACTATATTTAAAATTTTACGAATTGATAAACGACAATTACAATCATGCAAAACAATTTTTAATACTTTTACTTTTATTTTTAATAAATAAATTGATGATAGATTGATAGTTATAATC
This sequence comes from Eutrema yunnanense, assembly GCA_002933935.1. Lineage (NCBI taxonomy): Eukaryota > Viridiplantae > Streptophyta > Magnoliopsida > Brassicales > Brassicaceae > Eutrema > Eutrema yunnanense. The sequence continues at coordinate 5,805 of PKML01071390.1, read as the reverse complement.
ATTTGTTTTAATTAAACTAGATTTTAAATCCATGCATCCGCGCATAATAAAGTTTTTTGTAATATATAAAATATGAAATGGGAAATACAAACTAATTTAAATGTTATTGATTCAAATATGTTTAATTTGTAATTTTTAAATCTATAACAAATTTAATAAATGTTTATCAATATGTTTAATACCTGTTTGGCAACAAATTTAATTTATTTTTTAAAAAATAAAAAATATTTGGAAACAGATTTTAAAAATGTTTATGTTTTAATAGTATAGATGTTCATTACCAATACTCTGAAATTCTACGCATTGATTGACATTGTTAGAATCAGTGTCTCCAACAATAATATGATTTCTACAATTTAATTGAAAATGCAGAATTTACAGCCAACACCAATTTAAATCACAATTTTTTTTTCCTTGATTATAATTCTACTTCCTCGAACTCGGACTCGGACCCGGGACGACTCGGTAGAATGACTCACCCACCTTTCACCTTTCACGGCCATCTCCTTTATATCCGCCACCGCGTCTGACTCAGGAAGAAAGCAATAAATAAGTCAGGAAGACGATTAATCCAAATTGCCTTCGATAAATTTTCTGCTCCCATGGCGAGTAAACTCGTTCCGAGTCAGAATCGTCTCTCTTTTTAGTTTTTATTATCTATTTACTCTGTGATCCATAGAAATCACCATATTGCTTTTTCGGAGACGCCGTGAAGCAACGGCCGAGATTCAATCCATAGATCGAGCTTGCTTCTGATCTCCACGTGGCAGTTCTTCGGGAAATCGTCTGGACAAGTAAACCGTCTTGGTCGGGTCGAGTCGGACCGGGATATAAACCGAATCGACTCCACAAAAACCGATTCTTCACAAGGGAAAACCAACGGACCTTGGTTCACGAAACCGAACTCTTCCTCGGCTTGAACCAAAAGATTCCTTAGAACGGGATGGTTCAGATACGTCGCGCGCACCACAAATCTCCTGCAACTGCTACCAACGTAGACCGCCACGTATCCTGGCGGCACATCCGACGGCACGCAACGGCTGAAAGAAGACATCCGCGCTTGGTCGCGCCACCGTCGGAGCATCTGCCTCAGCCTCACAATGTGACGGATCTTACTGCATTTTCCGAGACCTCCAGCCATTTTTCGCGGTTAGTTATCTGAGGCGAGAAAGTGAGAGAAAGAGAGAGAAAATGTCAAGAGGGACTTTGAGAGTTTGGGAGTGACGTGGTTTATATAGTAAAGGGTGTAACACAATGCCACTGGCTTTCGAGATATTTACGAGATTGCCTCCGTGGTCCTTACTTTGGGTCTGGGCAAAATACCCGGAACCGACTAAATCGAAACCGAACCGAATTAGAAGGTACCGAACTGAATCGAATAGTTTTAAATACCCAAATAATTCTTTTTATAAAATATTCCGGGTACTCGAACCGAACATGAACCGAACCGAAACTCGAACGGGTATCCGAAATATACAAAATACAATTATATATATATATAAATATAGTATGCATCTTTAGTTTTGAAATAACCAAAATATTCAAAATTACAATTATAAACCAAATATATTAGTTATGTTTAGACCAAAATACTCAAAATATTCAAAAATATTTAATTATATTTGTCAAAGTTAAATAAATTTTGCAAAATTTAAACAAATTTTATTTAAATTAATTTTTTTTTTCGAGAATTGGGATAAATTTTGGATACCCGAAACTGACCCGAACCCGATCCAAAAAAATAAAATATCTGAATGGGTCCTAGACTTCTAAAATTTGGATACCCAAAATCCGAAAGAACCGATTCGAACCCAAACGGGTACCCGAATGCCCATACCTTCTATAGCCTATTAGCCTGAATTCCTTTCCATAATTAAATTATTTTAAGAATGATTATTCGGGGAATTAATCTTGATGATTTTTGGTTAAAGGAAAGATTGAATTCGAATCATATGATCATTATGAGGAGCATCAGAGATTTAGTATGCTATTTTCTTCTTCATACATTGTATGGGCACGAAGCATTGATCCAACAGATGATGGATTCGACATGTGAGAACTAGTGGTTGATTATGGTTCCTAAATAATCCATGATTTTAATAATTATGCTAATGAATCTATCGATCATAGAAAAAAATTATAGATAATCATTAGAGATAAAGGATTGATCAATCCTATGTATTGAACAAAGAAGTGTCACTTTTAAGAAAAAGAGATGGTAGGGAAATAAGAGCATGTGCTAATGTTGGATAAGACGACCAGTCTTTGGAAAGAGTTCAAACATCACCTTTGGATTTGATTAGGGACATATTAGAGTCAATTTTCTTTCTTTCTTTATATTCATGTTTATAATCTGATGAAATTCTATGAATTGATCTCATATAATGGTACGTGGTAGCCATACATTGCTTAGTGTTTCATATCTAATATAGATGGACACACAAATTCGACTAACTAGTACCCTCAAGATGTTTATTTGTTTTTTTTTTTTTTTTTTTTTTTACGTCAAAAGCTCCATGTATTATTAAAAGGATACGAATAGGGTGGCCTCAGAGGCCATCCAGCTCGGAATCATAGAATCTACATGGGAAAAAACAATACCTCGGGCTCGAGCTCCTTTTGCAAGGGTATCGGCACGGACATTGAGATTACGAGGGATAAAGGAAATATCAAAATAATTAAAGGTAGAACGCAAATGATTAAATTCATCAATTTCCGAGGCCAAGGCAGGCCATTCTTCTTCTTCATTGATCACCTTGACTATCTGTAGGCAATCTGATTCAAAATGCATCGCTAGTGCTCCTAGCTGAAAAACGGTTTTCATAGCCCATAGTAAGGTGTTAAATTCGGCATGAAGGGGGGATATAGTTCTTTCCTTCGCAAAGGTGCCGAAAATCCTTTGTCCGTTCTCTAGCTCGATTGCACAACCACCCCCAAACAGGGCGTCTTCGGATGCCCATGAGGCATCGATTTGGCATCGATTTCTTGAGCCACGTCTCTCAGCTTCTTGGGGTGAGGTCGTTGTTGGGCCGCTTTCTTCCCCTAATTGCGAAGCCAGTTGTGCAACTTTCCAATTTTCTGCTTCATGGACGGCGAGTTGGAGAGTGTCGGCAGGGGAGACGTCCTTGCCATTAAAGGCTTTATCATTTCTGGCTTTCCAAATATACCAGATTATCCACGGAAAAGCCTCTAGATGTTTTTCCATTACGCCTCCCTCCTTTGCACGCCACGGGAAAGCCTCTAGATCTATACTATTAAAATATGAGCATTTTTGGAATCTATTTTCAAACACCTCTTATTATTTTAAAATAAATTGAATCTATTGTCAAATATGTTGTTAAATATTTATTAAATCTATTATAAATTTAAAAATTATAAATTAAACATATTTAAATCAATAACACTTAAATTAGTTCTTATTCTTCATTNAAGATATCCGAGTAGCTCTTTATTCCTTGATTATAGTTGCTTTGATTCGTTTGATTTAGCTCAAATGATCTATTTGACAAACACGATGATTTCTAATAAAATATTTTGCTCTATATAATAATCATGTAAATTTAAATAGATAGTTTATTTTACTAAGGGTCCGAATGGTGACAGCGTATTTGACTATGCGGGAAAAGCGGTTTGAGAGTGCGGTACGGTTCAACTGATGTACGTGCATGTGAAATTAATTTCCGGAATAAGTGTGATTAGTACAGAATAAGCAGTGCGGAGTAATGTTTGGTTGGTGAAAAAATAACTTGCGGTACACAATAAAATATTTGAATGGTGAAAAAAGCAACAAGCGGTGCGGATTACATGTTATAGATAAATATGTTAGAAATAAATATATTAATAATTAATATAAGTATAAATTAAATTGTTTGTTTAGTGTTAATGTGAAGAAACATTTTTTATATATTTATGAACCTTAAATACCCAAATTTATTTAAAATAAATTTTTTTTTTTTTTTACGTATATTGCTAAATCAAGTAAAATGTTAAATCATAAAAACAAAATTAAGTACAATACAATAAAAAAATACTATCGAATACTTTGATTTAGCAACAATTAACCTCGATTTCAATGTTATTATTATTTTTTTTTCTTCTGGATATTATTTAATAAATAGAGTTTACATAATCTGAATGTAACACATCAGTAATAATATTTGGAACATAATAATGGAAAATAAAGGATTGATTTCCTGGGATAGCCTTTTTTGCCATTATATCTGCAACTTTGTTGATTTCTCGTTTTACCCAGAAAAAATCTACATCTTCAAACTTATCTTTCCATTCTCTCACCTGTCGTATCCAGTTATGAGCGATGAAGCTTGATTTAGTCCCGTTAATCAGTTCCACTAGCTTTTGATTATCACCTTCAAAAATTATTTTCCGATACCCTTTACTCCAACATTGCTGCATCACTATATTAAGGCATGTAGTTCACTCTCTAAAGCGTTTTTAACCCTTCCACCTTTAGCTCGTCCTGCACCACAATAAGTACCTCTTTCATCTCTTACCACCCAACCTGCTTTTGAGGGTATGTTGTCATGAAAAAAGGAGGCATCGTAGTTGCATTTCAACCATCCCATCGGTGGTCGGATCCAATTTGGCTTCCTATTTGTATTTTGAGAGATAGTCGTGTTGTGTGAAGCTTGATCATCCATATATTCTTCTGTGGTTAACCATTCAATAGCATCACTTCGAGCAAAACCCAGATTAGTTCCCCATGGAATGTGTTTATTCTGGAAAATCAGAGAATTTCTACTCTTCCATAATCTCCATAGTATCCATAAAGGTAGTTGTCGAAGATGTTTAAGACGTGTTGAGCTGTTGAATTCAATGATGGCTTGAAGTTTCTCATCGACGGTAGTATTGGAATCAAAGAGAATTGGATTGGGAATTCCAGAAGCTCTCCATGTTGCTTGTGCATAGTCACATTCAAAGAATAAGTGTTTTGTTGTTTCTTCTTCTTTGCAACATCTTTTACACATAGAATGTTGATTGATGTGTCTTCGCCTTAAAACTTCTCCTATGGCTAAAATCCCTGAAGCTAGCTTCCAGAGGAAATGTTTAATTTTTGGTGCAGTTTTAAATTTCCACATTGCATTCTTTAGTTGATGATTCCCTGCAGGAGGCTCAATTTGAGGTAAATCAGGAAGATGTGTTGATAACCAATAGCCTGACTTCACCGAATACATTCCGTCTTCATTGTAATGACATCCAATGAGATCTTTATACATTCTGGAACAGACTTTAATCCCTAGAACATTGTTGACATCTTCATCCAATATTAATTCTCTAACCTTTCCTTCATCCCAACCTGTACCATTATGGTTGAGGAGATGAAAAACTTTTGTAGCTTCAGTAGTCGTTCTGGCAGGCCTAGGAGGTCGAGGAGGGTGAGTGTGTAACCACGGATCTTCCCAGGTGTTTATAAATTTACCATCTCCAATAGCATATTTTAATCCTTTCTTAATCAAGCTTATACCCCGAATCAGTGATTTCCAACGATAGGAGCTCTTTTTCACATTATTGGCGTTCAATATATTCCCATCAGCAAAGTATCGGCTTCGTAATACTGTAGCCATTAAACAATCTGGATTATGAAGGATTCTCCATACCTGTTTCCCGAGCAGGGCTATATTGAAATGTTCTAAATCCCTGAAACCGATTCCTCCTTCTTTTTTCGGTAAGCTTAGACGTTTCCATGAGAGCCAGTGCATTTCTTTTTTATCACCTCCACTACTCCACCAAAACTTGGCCAGAATGCCATTTATTTCTTCGCAAATCTCCTTTGGGACCTTGAAGACA
>PKML01071367.1:121080-220223 GCA_002933935.1 Eutrema yunnanense | reverse complement strand
CCTTGTTTATCCTGACACAAACACAAAACGAACGAAAATAAAAAGAAAAATGACTCGAAAACAGACTCACCAGTGGGTTGCCTCCCACCAAGCGCTCGTTTAACATCAATAGCTTGACTGTAACGCCCTTCAGGCTGGATAAGAGTGAGAGCTTGCACCAAAACAGGCTCCACAACTTGACATCGCTATCTTCAGAGTTCTGCTCAGCATGCTGTCCACAAATTCTTTTCCTTTCTCTTTCAGCTCCGAAGTAAGAAGGATCCTAGCCTTAGAGAATGGCTTCGAAGCTCCTTTGCACTTAACCTTATACTCAATTGAATTCCCATCACTCTTCTGAGGGATCAGAGTGACATGGGGATCCTCAACTCTTTTGTTATTGGCCTTCTTATGCTTTGTTGCCTTAGCCTTCTTGACAACTTCCTTGGGAATGCTGGGCGGTCCAGCTGAAACGTCTGCGACAGTAGGCTCATCAGGAGGCTCTTCCAAAATATCAATTGCTAGTGACTCTCCTGTGATAACCTTGATGCTAGAGACACGTGTGGGAGCACTCCTAGGGGGAATGGCATCATAATAGACATCTCCGTCAATGTAAGAGAAAGAGAGTCTCTTATTAGGTGTGTCTATGATCGCTCCAGCAGTAGCCATGAACGGTCGTCCCAGGAGCAGAGAAACCTCAGATCCTTTGCTCATCTCCACAACCTGAAAATCAGTGGGCACCAGACAATCTCCTACTTTAATAGGCAAAGCATGGATAGTACCGTATGGAGGTGAGCTGGAGGAGTTTGCAAATGTGAGAAGCAAAGTAGGGGGTCTTATATCAGCCTTCAATCGTTCAGCAATTTTCTTTGATATCACATTGACGCTAGACCCTGAGTCAACGAGAGACTCTTTGAACTCGATTCCAGAGATAGAGCATGGTACCGCGAATTTCCCTGGGTCTTCCCTCTGTGTCAATTGCCGCGGCTGTAGTGACTTGCGTCTTACCTCGATAAAGAGTGCCTTAATTTCTTCCTCAGTTTCTCTGCAGTCTTTGAAGTGACTCAGCAGAGGCCAGTCCTCAAGAGCTTCTTCAAAAGTGTACGAGTGGGGAATCCTTCGTACCCTCTTCTCAAAGCCACGCAGCTGCTTTGGAGTGATAGGATCTCTGAGATGTTTATGAGTAGGATTCAGCTTCTTGGACTTGCGAACTCTTTCTCCGATCACCTCAGGTGTTTTCACAGTTTCTGGCTAGATCTGCGAGGGGTATCGATCGATACCAGGCAGGGTATCGATCGATACTCTGCCTTTTGAATCGTTCCTGGCAGATACATCTTCATCAGAAGGAAGCTCCACATTCTGCTTATTCAGCAAATACTTGCATCTATCGTCCTCCCATTCCTCCCTTGTCAGCTTAGGAATTATAGGATAAGGCATCCTGGGTATATACACTCGTTCTGCAACTACCTTAGACACCACAGTTGAAATCTCACTCGTCTCCTCAGAAATCGCCTCAGTATCGACCGATACTAGTGGGGTATCGATCGATACACGGGTTTTTGAAGTATCCCGTTTCAAAATTGTAACCGGCATCGATCGACACTTGGGGGTATCGATCGATACCTGGGCAATTTCAGGATCCTTATCGAAATTTTCAGCTCTTGAGGAGATCGCATTGACGTGTGCTCTTGGATTTTCAGTTCTCCCTGGAAGAAAACCTTTCTGTCTCTGCACAGCTGATGCGGTTTGAGCGACCTAAGTTTCCAGCTTCCTCTGGGAGAGACTGACAACTTCAATCTTCCCATTCAGGTGGTCAATCTTCCCATTGAGGTCAGTGTACAGCGAGTCAAACTTCCCATTGAAATCCACCTGCAATTTCTGCTGTCACTGAAGAACCTGTTCCATCATGAGTTCCATCTTATTGTCTGTGGACTTTGGGGGGATGGGCTGGTACGAAGAGTTCCCGTAATTGTGAGTGTTGTTGCTGAAGTTTCGGTTGTTGTTGTACCCAAATTGTTGACCTTGAAATCCAGAACCACCAACATAGTTAACATCGTCCACTTCATCTTCAGCAGCAAAGTGAACCGCTTTCTGATTCTTCCCGATCAAGAAATCCAGCTTGGCTTGAACTTCAGCAATCTGCGATGCATCAATTCCTCCAGCCTGCTTCTTCCGCTCGGAATCAACATTCTTGGTGCTATTACTAGACGCCAAGTTCTCAATTAGCACAATTGCATCATCTGGATATCTGGTGTTGAAATTCCCATTACTCGCAGTATCCAGAGCCATCTGGTACCTCCAGTCGATTCCTCTGTAGAATGTGCCAAGCAGCTGAACCTGATTGAACCCATGGTGCGGACAATCCCTCTGATATGAATTGAAACGAATCCAAGCTGCCTTGAGTCATTTTGTTGGCCCTTGAGAAAATTGAGAAATTTTGTTCCTGAGCTCTTCAAATCTCGCATCATCGTAGAAGTTGCACAAGAATGCTTTCTTCGTCTCATCCCATGTAGTTAGAGAATCAGGAGCTAACTGCTTCAGCCAATAAGCAGCATCCCCACCAAGCGAGTATGGGAAAAGTTTGCAAAATAGGAACTCGTTGGGCACTCCATTGTACTTCATACCAGTGACCAAGTCCTCGAACCTCTCGATATGATCCATGGGATGCTCATGAGGTAGGCCATGGAAAGGGCTCTGACTTACAAGTGCGTAGTACGCAGGCTTCAGGTCGAAGTCGTTCCTCTGAAAAGTTGGGATGCGAATCACAGATCGATTGGCATAAAACTGATCAGGTCTGTTTTGCTCAGCAAGTGTTCTACCTCGATCACCTGCAGCATTTCCAACGTTGGCGCGCCCAGCTGGCGCGACAATCTCAATAATAGCAGCAGGGACAACGACGTTTCCAGCCTCATCGAGTCGCTGCCCTCTCTCATTACACACATGACCCTCTTGGTCTCTCAGAATTCCAGCTTCATCAGCTCTTAAAACCACTGGGTTGTTCATCCTTGATGTTTGCTTGGTCTTTCTGTTTGTGCGTTCCACAAGCGCTAGCTGTTCCAATGACAGTTCAACTAGCTGAGTGCTCTTGTTGCTTCTGGTTTCACGAACAGGCATACACCTGCAAACAAAACACTAGGTAAAGCACGTAAGTAACCAGAAAAATACGTTGAGTATTGATCGATACCAACAAAGAAATCGCCGGAGTGTCGACCGATACTAGTGAGTATCGATCGATACTGACGGACTTTGTCGAAACTCGACAGCTAAAATCTAAAGGCGAAATTGAGTCCCCGGCAACGGCGCCAAAATTGATATGCTCAATTTAATACCCTAACAATACTAAAGCAGTAGTTGTAATATAGCTAGGGGTCGAACCACAAAGACTCACAGAGATCACTCAATAGATTATATAGTGTCAAATCAAGCTAAGCAAAGAGGTGGAATTGAAAGCAATGCATAAATTAAAGGAGTTGTAATTCAATTGGGAAAATATAGGCCCAAGGTTTTTCTCAGGAAATCAATGAATGCAGCTAAACTAACTAGCAGGATTCAGATTTAGCGCAGTTCTTGAACTCAAATCACTAAAGTATAATTAACCAACTGTCGTTGCGAGAATTATCTAAATCTAAATCCTAGGAATTCCAAATCTCTTTGCGAATCCTAAAGTCTAAATCAGCTTTAATATCAGGTTTGATATGTTCACAAATCAATTAAACCAAATCTCTTTGCGAATAATCAATTTGCTCACCTAGGTTCTATCAGGTAATTAATCGCACTGTTGTGCCTAATCAATTATCCTAAGATCTAAGTTCCAGATTCGTCAACCTAGAATTAGCTTTGAACACAACCTAAGGCGAAGAACTAATTCAGATGGTGAATCCTAAACAGATAATTAACCTAGCATTCAAAGAAATCCTTTATGAGAAAACCCTAAACCTAAAGTGGATCTACTCAGACATAGAGAATGAAACAATCAATATGCTTGAATAAATCATCAATAGAATAATAACAAAGGGTTTTTAAGATCTGATCTCGGACGAAGGGAGATTCAGACTTGTCTCAAACCAAAGTATGGAAAATAAAAGCTTAGCCTAAACAGGTGGCTGTAAAATCCTATTTATAACCTAAAACACGAGTTGGGGTCTTCTTGTAATTATTAAAGACTTCTGGGCACTTTTGCAATTCCTCAAGTCTTGGAAAACTCGCGGGTGGTGTTTGCTGCGATGGGTATCGATCGATACCAGGGGGGTATCGATCGATGCTTGCCGTGAAATCAGGTACTCAGCAACACGACTTCAGCTTCTGCTCCAGAAAGCTCCAATAACTCCAATTAGGCTCCAAACGTGCTAGCACCTGTAAAAGACTCTAAAAGACTACAAAACACTAGAAAGACTCTATGAAAAAGACTTATATCATGGCTTAAACAGGGTAAAAACCATGATATATCAATGATTAGAGATGTGTCCACTATTTCATCAATCCCAACTGGCCGATATCTAATCACTTGATCCTGAATGTACTGTTTAAACCCGTTAATGGAAAATTCTTCCAGCAATCCATCAGGCAGATATGGCGTTGTCGCTGTTAGCTCCTCAAAATGTTGTCGGTACTCCTCGACGCTACCCTCTTGTCGCAACCTAACCACTTGTCTCCAAAATGAGCTGCCGCCATGGCGTTTCTAAAAATGACTATGGATTCGTGACTTCAAGGCATTCCAGTCTTTCACCTTTACCGGATCTTGCAGCCAACACGTCCAAGTAAGGGCAAAACCTTTCATCGATATCACAGCAAGTTCTACCTGATCTTAGTCGTGCGTTTGATTTACTTTAAAGCACATTTCCACTCGGTAGATCCAGTCATCGGGATTTTCTCCATCGAAGTCGGGAATGGGGATTATCCGAGTCAGGGATCCAAGTTTTCCGTCAGCAGCTGTCGTCAAAATCTCCTCCTCACGCTTCGCCGGAACAGTGAGCACATGTAAGGGAAGGATTCCTGCATTTCTTTCTGTTGACTGACTCGCTGAAGCCTGAGATGGAGATTTTGAAGCACTCGCCTCACTAGTCCCTTGCTTGACGATTTTATCCAGAGCTGCAGCGATTCCCTTCTCTCGTTCTTCCGAGAGGAGCTGATTCTGCCTTAGATCTGTGACGTTTGCACCCAGAGTCTCCAGCAACAGGTTCATCCTTTCCATCTGCTGCCGGTGCTCTTCAGTCGCTAGTCGTTGCAGATCCATCTGTGTTGCCTATATCGACGTCCGCTCTTGAAGCTCAGGTAATAGCGTGGAGTCAACCTTAGGAGCCATGTCTCGCTACAATGCCCACTGTCAGAAAATCGGAGCTCTGATACCAACTTGATAAGACCCAAGATGAATCTTACCTTAATCGACATAAATGAGGGAGAGATTGGAGGAAGAGTTTAGATAAGAAGAGAAATAGAAATAAAGAAGGTTCTGGATAATAAGGATCGTAAGATCACCCAAAAGTTATCCATAGTAGCTACAGAGTTTTCCTTAATATACTAACGCAGCATAATAAGGGCCTAACAGTATTGGGCCATTTTAATATATGATGCTGACCAATTCCTAAGCCCAGTTCAGCACCATTATCATCGGCCGTCAATAACTCGGTCAGCGAGAAATAAATTTGCGGTTCAAATTCCATGTCCTCGTAGTCAAATAGTAGCTCACCAGACGAATCTCAATATGAGACAATAAGCAGGGCTTGCTCGGCTTCGGGTTTCACAATAGGCTGTGGTTTGGGATACTCTGCATCATAATCTTCTCGTTTCGCTTGTCTTCTAACTGGTAGCTTTTGGGGTCCGGGGTCCAAACGCATAAGCAGCGGTGTTCCATTCAAGATCGAAACTAGTGGGTGTGATTTGCTCAACTTTGTAGACTGAGACCATGAGCGGATCATCCTCTGGGAAAAATGCATCTTCAACGGGAAACATAGGAGTAGCAGGCAACAGAGTAGAAGATTTTCTTGGCTTTGTTTCAGGTTCTTGATGTTACGTATGACTCCCTACACCCTCTAATCATTTACCATTATCAGAGGAAAACCAGGACCCAAGGGGCTTGAAGAGTATGGTAACCGATCCATTAAGAGTGTGGCCTCTTCTTGGATCATACACCTTCTATAAGAATGAGCATTCTCGGAGGAAGAATAAAGCCACGTAATCAAGGGGCACAAGGGAGACATATCACGTGATACTGTTTTATGCTTTCTATTTCTATTTTAAGGATTGAGATTGTTAGGATTTGCTTTATCAGATAATTGATCAAAAGTTGTGAGGGGAGGTTAGAGACTCCATAATAATTCTATATGTCCTTGTAAACAACGCTTGTTCATTGGAAATAATAGAATCATTTCTTTATTTCCTTGTCTTATTATGAGTTTACAAGTTAATCGTAACAAATTTGGTATCAGAGCTACTTACGTGACCGGGAAGAAGATGCCACCGAAGAAGACTGACGTCGAGAAAGTAGTGGAGGGTCTGCAGAAAGATATGGATGAGATGAAGAAGCTGTTGGGTAAGCTGAGTGTGTTGGAGAGGTTGGAGCAGCGACTGATCGAGGAAGCGGAAGCCAAAAAACGTCAGGAGGAGAAGGCGTTGGCTTCAGGGCTGTTCTCGAGTTAGATCGGAACATATCGGGTCGATTCGATTCATGGTGAGGGATCAGGAAAAGAGAAGAACATGTATCCTCCGCCACGGATGGGAACGGCTAAGAGTCTAGAAAAGCGACGGATGAGTACGGGTACCACCAGTAGGCGTGGAAACCACCAGAAGCGAAGAACGAGCCGCTGATGCGCCGGATGGAGATTCCACTCTTCGACGGTGAAAGCATGTAAGGCTGGGTACTTAGGGTTGAACAATATTTCGAGCTGGGGAGTTTTACGGAAGCAGAAAAACTCCAGGCGGTGCGAATGTGTTTCACGGATGAGGCGCTCATGTGGTATCGATGGGAGAGAGATCGAAACCCGTTCCAGAGCTGGGAGGAGATGAAGTTTCGAGTCCTGGAATAATTTTTGGCAGGTCATGACACCAGTGCTGGCGAAAGACTCCTAACTCGGCGATAAGGAGCGTCGGTGAAGGAGTACTACCGCGATTTCATTTCGTTGGCATCAAACGCACCAGAGTTGCCGTAGGCGGTCCTCGAGTTGGTGTTTCAAATCGGTCTCAAATCGAAGATTCGCGCAGGGTTAAAGATGCTCGAGCCCTGGAATCTCAAGAAGATGATGAGCCTTGCAAAAACGGTGGAAGAATGGTCAAGTGTAGAGGGTACGGCGTCGGAATAGACGACAAGATGAGAGAATCGGGGAGGAAGATTGGTCCATCAGAGGTTTTCGGCCCAGTTTTAGCAAACAACATTGGAGTTGAGCCACCGAACAATAAGCTCAGAACATCATTTGCCAGGGAAAAACAAACAACGCCACATCGCAACACAGAAGGTCGTAACCCTAACTCACACAATCGAGAGAGACCACTTTTTCGAAAGCTAACGACGACTGAGATCGCAAAGTGAAAGGTGGACGAGCTGTTGTTACTTGTGGTTCAGGAAGATGGGAGTGAGCGAGAATTGGTCAATGAAAGCGGAGAAGAGATCGAAGATTATGTCTAGGAGGTCTCAGAGATGGCAGAGTTTTCCCTCAACTCAATGGTGGGGATTTCTTCGCCGAGAACCATCAAAGTCACCGGCACCATACTCGACGAGCAGGTGGTGGTGTTGATTGACAGCGGAGCGACGCATAAATTCCTCTCAGGGAGTGTGGTACGACGACTAGGCTTATCGGTGACTAAGACCAACGGGTACGGCGTGCTCACGGGAACCAGAATTACTGTACATGGGATGGGAGAGTGTACAAATGTCCGGCTCGTGATGCAATGCTTTTCCGTGGTGACAAATTTCTTGCCATTGGAGTTGTGAACTCCAGACGTGATATTGGGCATCCAATGGCTCGAAACACTCGGTTACATGAAGGTCATTTGGAAGCTCCAAGTAATGAGGTTTAAGGTGAATGGGGAGAAGGTGACGCTGCGTGGTGACCCAAGCCTTTGCTGTTCTTCTGTCTCCCTGAAGGCATTGTGGAAGGCATTAGAGCAGCAAGGCCAAGGGATGTTAGTGGACTATGGGGGGGGGGGGTTGGAGGCGAAGGAACCAACGGTGACTACTACACCACCAACAGAGTTATTACAGGTGCTGGAAAAGTTCCCATATGTCTTTGCTGAGCCTAAAGGGCTGCCTCCTTCACAAGATAAGGAACACACGATCACTATGGACCACGTTCGCGGCCAGTAAGCGTGAGACCCTTCCGATATCCGCAAGTTCAGAAGGAGAAGATCGAAAGGCAGGTGGCTGCGATGATCGCTGCTGGGATCATCAGAGACAGTGGCAATCCGTTGTCGAGCACGGTACTCCTTGTAAAGAAGAAAGACGGGAGTTGGAGGTTCGGCGTCGACTACATGGCTTTGAACAAGTCAACGATTCCTGAAAACTATCAAATCCCAATGATTGACCAACTTCTAGATGAGTTACAAGGCGCTGTTATATTTTCGAAGCTGGATCTCAAGTCCGAATATCACCAGATTATGGTCAAGGCTGAAGATGTACCAAAGACAGCTTTTCGGACCCATGACGGGTATTACGAGTTTCTCATCATGCCCTTTGGTCTGTCCAATACTTGATAATAGGATTTTTACTATCAATTACTCAAATCCTACTCATGTCATTGTAGTGTTTGAGATATCGAACCATAATGGGTTGAGATTAAAAACTAAGAATACATATAACTTCTTAATCTAAACAGTTCAAGAATTGGTTTTGTAACAACCTAAAAGATATTGAAAGCAAACTATTTTCAACTAAAGCAATAGATAGAAACTTAAACAAGAATGCAAATTACGGTTTAAAGATAGTTCTAAAAACGAATCCAAGGGTGAAGTATGCGATTGTTGGTAACTTTAGTGGTTCACAATGATGTCAATAAACTCAAGTAATGCTAATCCTTAGACTATGATCATTTAACAAGACTAATCCAATTCCTTGGAATTAGTCCCTTTGAAAATTACTAAATCAAGAACAAATTCCCATTTGTGATTTAATAACTTTCAAGCATTAAAATCAAGATCATTTAATCAATAAACACCTTAGACAACTATTTCCATATGCTAAGAGTGTAAATCCCTTGATTAGTTCATTGGGGAATTTCATCGAACACCTTCCGGGCGAGAAATTCCCTATGATCTAAATCAACTTGATCATGGATGATTTAGCATTAAACACACTAAACAAGGAAGGATCATTAATAATCAAAGCCCTAACATCATTGATTCACACTAAAATTACCTAAATCTACTTCACCCTAGAATTCTAGGAAACTACTCACAACACATGATTATCTCCATAAATCCCATAAAGGAAGTGTTTAGAATCATGAAAGATGATAAGAAAATAGATAGAAGAAATAATCCAACAAGAACTTGCATAAATCACTCAAAAATCTCTTACAATCTCCTTGAAAACCTTAAAACACGTTTTTGTTTAAGTCAAAGCAAGAATTGTCCCCAATAATTAGGCTTAATTGCTTAAGTAAATACAAGTCGGGTCGGGTCAACCCGGGACAAACCGGGTTTGAACCGACAATTTTTGTGTCCGCGGGGGTTCACAGCGGTCTGCTTCCCACCGCTGCATGACCGCTGTGAAACGTCTGGTTTTTGCTCCGGATGGATCCGCAACGGTCTCCCTTCTGCCATTACGTCTGACCGATGCGGATCTTGAAAGCGCAGCGGTGGAGCCCTGACCGCTGTGGCCTGACCGCTGCGACACTCTGATCTCTTCTTCACCCTTTTGATCATCTCCGTTTGCTATGGGTACGTTCCTCCTAGTCCATGATCTTCCCCTAGACTCCAATAAGCACCTGAAACACTCCAATTGCACCAAAACTCTCTAGGACCTATCTAAAATCTATTAACTTTATGAATGCAAAACTATAGAAAAACTCTATGAAACTACACATTAAGGCACAAAAACTAGATGAGATGCATGACAAAAAGAGTTAAAATATGCGAATATCAATACTCCAGCAACTTTCCAATCTCTCATGAATGACGTCTTCAGGCAGTGCCTGTGTAAGTTCATCCTTGTATTCTTCGACGACATTTTGGTGTACAGCAGGACAAGGCAGGAACATGTGCATCATCTCAGGGTGACTCTACATGTACTGATTCACCACCAACTGTATGAAAATCGTAAGAATTGCGAGTTTGGAAGAAAGGAGATGGAGTACCTCGGCCATGTGATCTCGGCTGAAGGAGTGACAGCAAAGAGTAACAAGATTAAAGCTATGGTGGAGTGGCATGTCCCAAAGAATGTTAAGGCGTTGAGGGGCTTCCTTGGGCTGACATGCTACTATCGGAAGTTTGTAAAGGGATATGACATTCTGGCTCGGTCATTAACATCCTTGGAGAAGAAGCAACCTTAGCTTTCAATAACCTGAGGATTGTGATGAAAACGATACATGTTCTGGCTTTACCTGATTTACAGCACTGTTTGTTGTAGAATCGGATGCATCAGGAGTGGCGTTAGGGCCCGTCTTGATGCAATACCAGCGGCCACTAGCTTACTATAGCCAAGCCCTGACAGAGAAACATCAGTTAAAGTCTGTATATGAGCGGGAGTTGATGGCTATAGTGTTTGCTATTCAAAAGTGGAGACACTATCTTATGGGGCGTAAATTCTTGGTGAGGACGGATCAAAAAAGCCTGAAATTCCTACTAGAGCAAAGGGAGATTAATCTTGGTACCATAAGTGGCTGACGAAGATTTTAGGGTTCTATTTTGACATCCATTACAAGCCAGGGTTGGAAAATAAGGCAGCGGATGCGTTGTCTCGCCGGGAAGCATTTCCATAATTGTTTGCACTATCCGTTCCAGCAGCAATTCAATTGGAGGAAATCTGTAGTGAGGTGGATCGAGATCCTGCGTTGCGAAAGATAGTGGAGGAACTTCGGCAGGATGGCACTAACTTGTTCTCCCTAAGATATTAAATCTTATTGGGTTAATTTTGCATGAGTTTCATGATGGCAAGCTGGGTGAGCATGGTGCAGTGTTGAAAACACAAAAGAGGATAAGGGATATGTTCTACTGGGATGGCATGATGACATAAATATGGAGATATGTCGCAGTCTGTCACACCTGCCAGAGACACAAATATTATACTTTGGCGTCTGGTGGGCTGCTACAGCCATTGCCTATCCCAGACAACGTATGGGAGGACGTGTCTATGGACTTTGTGGAGGGTATGCCTCGTTCAGATGGGATCAATTCATTGTTGGTAGTGGTGGACAAACTGACCAAGTATGCGCATTTTATTGGCTTAACACACCCTTTCTCAGCTACAGATGTCGCTATGATCTTCATCCAAGAGGTAATCCGACTACATGGTTTTCCAAAAACAATAGTGTATGGCCGTGACAAGATATTCACAAGTCAGTTTTGGAAGGAATTGTTCTGTCTCGCCGGCACTAAGCTGTGTTTCAGCACTGAGTATCATCCCCAATCAGATGGGCAGACATAAGTCACAAATAGAGGGCTGGAAACATTCCTACGCTGCTTTGCAAATGAGAAACCAAGAAGTTGGGCAAAGTTTATTCCCTGGGCAGAGCTCTGCCACAATTCTTTCTTTCACTCGGCAATTCAGATGACACCATTCAAAGTAGTTTACGGTAGGGAACCACCGTCGCTGTTGAAATACGAAAATGGTTCTACATCAAATGCTGATTTGGAAGACAGATTGATAGAGAGAGATGCGATGATTGTGTTACTTCAACAACATATACATAAAGCACAACAAGTCATGAAGCAGCATGTGAACAATCATCGCAGGGATATTGAGTTCATCATTGGAGATAAGGTATTCCTGAAGATGAGACCATACCGGCAACAATCATTGGCAAAGAGAGTCAGTGAAAAGCTCGCAACATGATTTTAGGGCCATTTGAGGTACAAGCAAAGGT
The DNA here is from genome assembly GCA_002933935.1 of Eutrema yunnanense. Classification (NCBI taxonomy): domain Eukaryota; kingdom Viridiplantae; phylum Streptophyta; class Magnoliopsida; order Brassicales; family Brassicaceae; genus Eutrema; species Eutrema yunnanense. Next base: position 208,236 of record PKML01071367.1, on the reverse strand, counting down.
ATGGGCTGTAGCTTACCGCTTGAAGTTACCACCAGAGGCACGCATACATCCCACATTTCATGTCTCTCAACTGAAATTGTCTCATGGGAGTTCTCTGGTTCCGGTTTCTCTTCCACCACAACTCACGGAAGAAGGGGTTTTAGAGGTGGAACCTGAGCTATGTGGGGTACTGGGACCAATGCTGTATCAGGTCAGGAAGAAGTCCTAATAAAGTGGAAGAATTTGCCTGAGCATGATTGTTCTTGGGAGTGGAAGCAGGTTATTGATACAAGGATTTTTCCGTGTATCAATTACTTAAAATGCCTAAGTAGCGTAAGAGATATCGAATCCAAGGGTACAAGTTTCAATCACTAGGAATTGATACAACTAAATGAGTTAAGCTAATCAAAGGGGTTTGTAATTAAGTAACTAAATTGAAGCAAGTAAAAGCAAACTAAACAAGTTGTAAAATAAACAAAAGCGGATTCAAAGATGAGGTTATCGATATAAGGCAATCCAAGTTTAATCCATGGTGTTCAAACACTCAAACAAGCTAATTCCTAGGCATAAGATCCTTAATATTGACTAATTCTTTCTCAAGCAACTAATCACTATGCTAATCACTAATTCATTAACAAATTGTCATTTGTGAATCATTGATTAGCAAGCATTAAGAATGTATAAACAAGATCAACCAAAAATATACCCTAGACAACTATTCTCATAGGCTATATTCTCATAGGCTAGGAGCATAAATCTCTTGAATAGTTCATCAAGGCATTTCATCAAACACTTGGTGTGCATGAAATGCCTTATGATCTAAACCCACTTTCTCAAGCTAGATATAGCATTAAGATCACTATTCAAGAAGGAATATAAGATTAACTATCCCTAAACACCATGGATCAAGCCTTGAATCACCCTAATCTACCCCATCTCTAAATCCTAAAGAACTACTCAAGACCCATTAGGCAATACCGAGGTGTTACACCGATGTGTGACATCGGTGTATTCTGATGAGGCTTCAATACCGATGTCACACATCGGTGTTGAATAAACTGCCTCGGCCAGACGAACATGTCTTCAGTAAAACGTCCATATCTTCCAAACCATAAGTCCAAATCCCCTAATTCCAATTCCAGTGGCTAGATAACTCACTCCTCTATAGCATTCATGAAGATCATCCAATCTGATTCATAACGGAGGGCCTCAGTCCAGCCACATCTTTCCGGTGTATCGGATGGACCTTGCACTCTACTTTGGTCCAACTCTCCAAATATGCCCAAATTTCCTCCAATCACCTAGAAAGTACTCCAAAACATGCAAGAACTCACTAGACCTAATGCAATATGTCCTAATCTCTAAATGAGACCTAAATAGAAGACAAAACTATTATTATGCATGTAAATTACACAAAACTCTAAATGAAATGCATGCTAAAACATGCAATATATGAGTATATCAATTCCCCCAAACTTAAACTTTTGCTTGTCCTCAAGCAAACAAGGATAAAGAAAGGGAGAAAATTAACAATGGTGGTTCAAATCCAAAAATACCATGAAAAGAATTCAACTCAATGTCCAAGTTACTAGCTCTAAGATGCGATCAAACAAGTCTACTCAAAAAGAGCTAGCCATATCCTTCCCTATACGAATCAAATTCAAGCCTTAACCTACACAAGCATCAATATCATCTAATCCTTTAACATTCATTATTTGTTTCAAGTGAATCATGCTCATGCAAGGCAAGTGAATTCATTTGGCTAGGGTAAAGGTCTTGAGACTAAGATGATCTCAAATGTATGGGGTTTCATCAATGCAAGGGATCTCTCAATGAATGAGCAAGCATTAGCAAAATGCTAAGAGTAAAAGCCAATTTATGCATACAAATATAGACTTACATCTACCCAATGCCCAAATCGTCTATAACCCTATCATATATACCCATGAAGTCCTCATCCTAAGCTACCCTTTTCTCACTTGGCCTTTTTGCCTTCATGCCCCATACTTGAACTCCTTCTTCCACTTCATCCTTTCTCACTTGGGGAATTTCTTCTTCTTCATTGAATCTTGTGGTCTAGTGCTTCTATTTGTTGTTTCTTTAGCTCTTCTTTCTTTCTTTTTATTTGCTTGCCTCATCATTTACCAAATGATGCTTTAGCCAATTTTTGGCTTTTTCCTTTGTTTCTATGAGGCTATAACTATTACTAAGAGCTATTCTTGATAACTTGCACTAACCACATCACAATATTGCATTCCCTTTTCACCTTCACTTCCTTCTCTTGAACTCACTTCCTTCTTATCCACCATCCCATTAGTCACATCATTTCGTTCACAATCAAGCCCAAAACTTCCCTTTCCCACAAGCCTAGCCTAGTCTAGCCTTTGATGTTCGGCTAGATCTACATGCAAACCTATCCTTGTCGCCCTAAACTCAACACTTTTTACCAAGGTTACTCGAAAAATAGGCCTCACATACGCACACTAAAGAATTTGGCTTGAAAAGAGGGTAGGTTAAAGGTATGGTAAACCGTTCCAATGATGGGAATCAGCTACTTGGACTAGCAAAGAGTGGTGAAAAGGATAAGAGAGTCCAAGTATGTATATGGTAACCATGAATTCACTATGCAATGCACAAGCATGATAATTTCAATGTCAAAATTATGGTTTTCACTTAGGTAGGATTGGAATCAAATCAAAACTTGCTTTAGCTAAGACCCTAGTAATGGAACGCAAGATAAAAATATGGTTCATCCTTGATTTCAACACGAGATCAAAAGCATCAAACAACAAGCAACAAGGACATTGAATCAAGCTCTAAAAATGTTACTTACAAGGATAATTCTATCATTGCTCCTAATGCTCATGCAAAGCTACCTAAAATGCTATGCATCTAGACTCAATCCTATATGGAATGCACATTATTCAAAAATTTCAAAATTATTGAAAATGCATGATATGCATGAGACTCAAGATGCAAAAGGCAAAATAGGATCACCAAAAACAAAGTTAGATAACACACAAACCCTCCCCCCAAACTTAAATTACACAGTTTCTTGTGTAATTGAAGCTGAAGAGAGAGCTAAACAATGCATGAAAGAAAGAAAGAAGATATGATTCTAAATGATATCTACAAAGTTTGGAGTATTACCTTGGAAATGAATGGAGGGAACGAGAGTGATCACCTCAATCCTTCACACCGTTGTCCTTAAATTCATGACCATTAGACCATCAAGAACCTACTCACACTAAGCAAACCCATAAAAAAGGACAAGAAAACATAGAGAAACATAAAAAGAAAGTATGTACAATGATAAGTTTGGGGTGTCTCCCAAGAGCACTTTGTTTAAAGTCACTAAGTTTGACTTTGGTTACCTTTTAGGCGGGTGAGAGAGGAGTGTGAGCACTCCATGGTGGATCCTTGAGATCGAGCTTGAGCACCTTGCTCATGACTTCCTTAAGACCGGCTTCCCCTTTTTCTTTGAGCTCGGGAGTGAGGATTGCTTTGACCGAGGCAAAGGGCTTGGATCGGCCTTTGCATTTGATCTTGTACTCAATCACTCCATCCTTGTGCTTCCATGGAGTTAGAGTCATCATAGAAGGTTGTCTTGGCTCGGACCTATACTCATCAAGCTTGCTTAGTTCATTCTTAGCAAATGAAAAAGGGGGATGAGTGTCCTGTTTCTTCATTTTGGCTTTAGTGCCTTCACCCTTCTCTTGCTTCCTTTTAGTCACACTCACGTCCTTCATTGTGGTGGGAGGAGGAGATTCCAAGCTAGCTCTATCAATTTCCAAAGCTTCCTCACCATTACCATAACCCAAATCTTTTCTCTCAAGAGACTTCTCTTCCTCTTCATATCATAGACCTTTGGGGGGTGAAGCTTCTTCAACCATCTCACATCTACCCACATACATCGCTTCTTCTTCACGAAACTCATCATCATTTATGGTAATTGTGCCACAAAGCTTGTTGGAAGAAGTCCTCATTGGGTAATATACCTTATCATCCACATTCAAGAGAACTACCATTTGATCTTTGAAATCCATTCTAGCGCCGGTGTCAAGTAGGAATGGGGTTCCAAGGAGAAGTGGGAGCTTGTTGGTCTTCTTCATCTCCATGACAACGAAGTCCGTTGGGATTATGCAATCCCCAACCTTAAGCGGATAATTTTCAAGAAGACCAAGTGGTTTTCTTGAAGAAGAGTCTTCAAAGGTGATAGGTGATGGGTGATAGGTGAGGTTTCTTATCCCTAGATTCTTGAACATCTCATGGGACATGACATTCACACTTGAACCGGAGTCACACAAAGCATCCTCAACGTCTAAATCACCAAGAGAGCAAGCTATAGAGAACTTACCGGGATTACCAAGCTTGGGGAAAGACTTATGCTCGATCCAAGTTGTGCTTGGTGAATCAATGCAAGCAACACTACCCTTTGGTTCATGATCTTCATTGAGACGTGAGTCATATGAGGAGATGGCATTGCAATACTCCTTTGAGGGTTGTATTTCTTTCCCATTTGAAGAGCTTTGTTGCACTTTGCCTCCATTGGCTCCTTTGGTCTCCATTTGTTGAACTTTTGAACTCAACGCCTCAAGCTTCTTGTGGAAATCATTGTATTAGCAAGCTACTTTGGTATTTATTTCCTCCATCTTCTTACTCATATCCAATGCTCCACTAGCTTGGCCTTGTAGAATTTGTTGAAGCATGTTCTTCATATCAAGGTCTTGAGGCATGGAGTTGTTGCCTTGAGTTTGAGGGACAACACTTTGTTGAAAACCTCCTTGGTTCCCTTGAAAGTTGTTCTTGGAAGCAAAGCTTTGTTGGTGATTAATGGGGGCTTGACCTTGGTTGCCACAGTTGTTGTTGAAACCTCTTTGATAGCTATCATTGTTCCCAATATAATGCACTTTCTCTTGGTTGCTCAAATCCACCATTTCCTCATGGGACCTTTGATTTCCCTCAAAATTACCAACAAAGTGAATCGATTTTTTGGAAGCATTGAGAAGCTTGTCAATCATAGTGGCTTACTTTTCCATCATGGAAGATTACTTATCCAACTTCTCATTGAGAGCCATCATGGCTTTGGTTCGTTGTTGCTCCTCGAAGTACTTGTGGTTCTTGTAGACCGGTCATACTCATCACCATATGTACCATCACTCAAAGCAATGTTCTCAACCAACTCCATTGCTTCATTCACGTATTTGCCTAAGAAGTTTCCATTAGAAGCGGTATCAAGCAACATACGGATCTTAGGAAGTACTCCGCGGTAGAGTGTGCTCAAGAGGGAAGCATCCGAGAATCCATGATGAGGGCACTGCGATGTATAGCCCCTAAACCGCTCCCATGCTTCATTGAAGCTCTCATTTGCACGTTGAGTGAAGCTTGAGATCTCATTCCTTAGCTTAGCCGTTCTAGAAGGAGAGAAGAACTTGGCAAGGAATGATGTCTTGCATTGGTCCCATGAAGTGATGGAACCGTGGGGAAGGTTCTTTTCCCATTGCCTTGCCTTGTCTCCAAGAGAGAATGGGAACAACCTTAGCTTAAAGCTATCCTCCGAGACTCCATTCATCTTTGTCAAGCCACAAATCCGGTCAAAGTGATCTAAGTGATCAAGTGGATCCTCCACCGCCAATCCATGAAATTTGATGCTTTGTACCATGTTGATGAAGCTAGCTTTGACCTCAAAGTCATTGGTATCAACCGGTGGTACTAGAATGCCTTGGCGGTTGACATGAGCATTGGCCGCATCACCCGCTCCAACTATGTTAGGACCATTACAGGCGGGTGGGTGGTGGTTTCCATTACCACCATTTGGGTTCACTTGCACGTTTTCCATACCAAGCCTAGCAATGTGCACAACCCGTTCTCTATCTCTTCTTGCTCTAAGACTGCGGTGTAGAAGGTTGATGTCGCCTCTTGGCTCAACAAGATTGTTGTTGTTTGAGAACACAAGTTCATGCACCTACAAGAGAGAGCTAGAAGGAGAGATTAGTAAACAAAAGAAAGAAAAAGGCTTAATCTCAAAAGGAAGTAAAATCCTAATGTTGAAAGCAAAACCCAATTGGCAACGGCGCCAAATTGATACAAGGATTTTGCCGTGTATCAATTACTCAAAATGCCTAAGTAGCATAAGAGATATCGAATCCAAGGGTACAAGTTTCAATCACTAGGAATGCATACAACTAAATGAGTTAAGCTAATCAAATGGGTTTGTAATTAAGTAACTAAATTGAAGCAATTAAAAGCAAACTAAACAAGTTGTAATGCGATAAACAAAAGCGGATTCAAAGATGAGGTTGTCGATATAAGGCAATCCAAGTTTAATCCATGGTGTTCAAACACTCAAACAAGCTAATTCATAGGCATACGATCCTTAATCTTGACTAATTCTTTCTCAATCAACTAATCACTATGCTAATCACTAATTCATTAACTAATTCTCATTTGTGAATCATTTATTACCAAGCATTAAAAATGTATAAACAAGATCAACCAAAAATATATCCTAGACAACTATTCTCATAGGCAAATCTCTTGAATAGTTCATCAAAGCATTTCATCAAACACTTGGTGTGCATGAAATGCCTTATGATCTAAACCCACTTTTTCAAGCTATATCTAGCATTAGGATCACTATTTGATATGCTCAAATTAATACCCTAAAAGTACTAAAACAGTAGTTATAGTATAGCTAGGGGCCGAACCACAAAGACTCACGGAGATCACACAATAGATTATATAGTATCGAATTAAGCTAAGCCAAGAGATGTAATTGTAAGCAGTGCAAAAATTAAAAGAGTTGTAATTCAATTGGGAGAAATATAGACTCAGGGTTTTTCTCAGAAAATCAATGAATGCAGATAAACTAACTAACATGATTAAGATTTAGCGCAGTTATTGAACTCAAATCACTAAGCTATAATTAACCAACTGTCGTTGCGAGAATTATCTAAATCTAAACCTCAGAATCCCAAATCTCTTTGCAAATTCCTAAGAATAAATCAGCTTTAAAATTCAGGTTTGATATGTTCACAAATCAATTAAACCAAATCTCTTTGCGAATAATCAATTTGCTCACCTAAGGTTCTATCAGGTAATTAATCGCACTGTCGTGCCAAATCAATTATCCTAAGATCTAAGTTCCTGATTCGTCAACCTAGAATTAGATTTGAACACAACCTAAGGCGAAGAACTAATTCAGATGGTGAATCCTAATAAACTAATCAACCTAGCATTCATAGAAAACCCTTATGAGAACCCTGAACCTAAAGTGGATCTACTCAGACATGGAGAATGAAACAATCAACATAACTGAATAAATCATCAAAGAAAATAGAAAGAGTAACAAGAGGTTTTGAGATCTGATCTCGGACGAAGGAGATTCAGACTTGTCTCTCTCAAACCAAAGTAAAATAAAGCGCCTAGAAAAATAAAGCATAGCCAACAAAGTGGCTGAAAAACCTAATTATATAGCTAAAACACGTTCTGGGCCATCTTGTAAATATCAAAGTCTTCTAGACTAATTCTGCAATTCTTCAACTCTTCAATAAGTCGCGATCCTTCTGTTTCCTTGATGGGTATCGATCGATACTCATGTGATTTCGACGTCTCAGCTACACGGATCTCTGCTTCACTCCAGAATGTTCCAGAAAGCTCCAATATCTCCAATTATGCTCCAAACGTGCTATAACCTGTAAAAGACTCTAAAAGACTACAAAACACTAGAAAGACTCTATAAAAAGGACTTATATAATAGCCTAAACAGGGTAAAAACCATGATATCTCAACTCCCCCAGACTTAACCTTTGCTTGCACTCAAGCAAATAGAAGACTAAACCAGAGAAAGAGGTTTGAAAACGTAGAGACTCACCTGTTCATAAACCATCGAAATGACTCTCTTTCCAAGTACCCAAATGTCACCTAATCAGTCTTCGATCTAACCACCATGTACTTCTCCGTAGACATTCGCAGCTTTTCCAGACTCCACACATTACCCCACAACTTTGTTCAAATAAAGCCCTCATCGCCAGATTCATCGCTGCAGCCAATGTTCAAGAACCTTCTAGATTCTTTACCATACAATATCATGACAAGGAACCACCCTTTTTCACATTTTTTGGTTTTATTTCTCTCCCTCATACTTATTTCTTATTATGTTTCTAGCATTTACATATTAAGGGATTGAGACGCGAGTATTGATGGTGTTAGCCACCGAATCCCCGGTTCTTCCCTCAAAAGTAATCAAAGGTGTAGGCGAATAATGGTATCATAGGAAAGTTTCCTAACCTCGCTTTCACATTTGTGTGATCATCTCCTCTGAAGTAGAGTAATGGGATCCTTGGAAACTTTCCTAGCCCTCTACTCAGAAGAAAATCATTTCATCTTTTATGCTCTTATCAACTTGTAACAGGGAGAGAAATACCATTATTTTAAACTCATGGGTTCCTTTGTCATATATGAATGATGAATCAAGCTCTATGAACACTAACCCCATCGATGAAGTGCAAAAGTTTGGCTCAGGCTTCAGAAGAACTCTGCTGGAGACATGGATTTTTTCTAGTCAACTGGTCAGTCCTTGGATTTTTCATTAGTCGATCTAGAACTGATCTTGCAACACTGGGCACTCAAAAACAAAATCAAATCAATAGGTTCAAGCACATGATCATCGTCTCCAACAAGTTTTGACTCAATAAAAACGATTTTGACTCAGTAAAACGACTGACTCTAAGAAAAACAAACACAATGTCAGCAGACACCTCCCCCAGACTTGAACAACACTGGTCCCAGTGTTATCTAGTCAGTAAAAGAACACAAAAGAACATAATAAAATTGGGAAAAACAAGAAGTTACCATGCTGGAACATTGAGTATCGATCGACACACAACCTGGTATCGATCGATACCAGGCTTAAATCGATACATGTTCTCAATCGTGTAGGGTATCGATCGATACAGAAGGGTATCGATCGACACTCTGGCGATTTCGAGTTTGCTCCTCGTTCATCCTGACTCAAAATGAAAAATAAAAAGAAAATATTTATATATATAGACTCACCAGTGGGTTGCCTCCAACCAAGCGCTCGTTTAACGTCAATAGCTTGACTGTAACGCCCTTCAGGCAGGATAAGAGTGAGAGCTTGTGCCAAAACAGGCTCCACAACTTGACATTGCTAGCTTCAGAGTTCTGCTCAACATGCCTTACACAAACTCTTTTCCTTTTTCCTTCAGCTCCGAAGTGAGAAGGACCCTAGCCTTAGAGAATGGCTTCGAAGCTCCTTTTCACTTCACCTTGTACTCAATCGAATCTCCATCGTACTTCTGAGGTATCAAAGTGACATGGGGATTCTCGACCTTTTTGCTCTTGGCCTTCTTCTTTGTTGCCTTAGCCTTCTTGACAACTTTCTTGGGGATGCTGGTCAATTCAACTGAAACGTCTGTGATAGTTGGTACGTCAGGAGGTTCTTCCAAAGGCTCTGATATCAACGTCGCTCCTATTACATCATCGATGCAAGAGATACGTGTGGGAGTTCCTCTAGGGATGGCATTGTAGTACACTTCCTTGTCAATGTATGAGAATGAGATGTGCTTGCTGGGTGTGTCCATAATGGCACCAACTGTAGCCATGAACGGTCTTCCGAGAATCAACTGCGTACGAGATTTTGCATTCATCTCTACAACCTGAAAATCAGTAGGAACCAGGCAATCTCCTATTGTGATCATCAAATCAGCGATTGCCCCATATTGAAGAGAGGTGGAAGCGTTCGCGAACGTGATAGATGTCTTTGGAGGTTGAATATCAGCTCCCAATCTCTCTACAATTGCCCTGGACATGACATTGACGCAGGCTCCTGAGTCAACGAGAGACTCTTTGAATTCAACTCTAGAGATAGAGCATGGAACTGAGAAGATCCATGGGTCTTCCCTCTTGGTCAACTGTCTCGGTGGAGGTGTACCTCTGGCCTTAATGAAGAGTGCCTTGATCTCTTCCTCAGTTTCTCTGCAATCTTTGAAGTGACTTAGCAGAGGCCAGCCCTCTAGAGCTTCTTCAAAAGTGAACGAGTGGGGTATCCTTCGTACCCTCTTCTCAAAGCCACGCAGCTGCTTTGGAGTGATAGGATCTCTGAGGTGTCGAGGAATAGGATTCAGCTTCTTGGGCTTGCGAACTCTTTCTTCAATCAACTCAGGTGTTTTCACAGTTTCTGGTTCGTTCTGCGAGGGGTAGCGATCGACGGGTAGGGTATCGATCGATACTCTTGTTCTTGAATCGTCCCTGGCAGATTTATCATCATCAAAAGGAAGCTCCACAACTGATTTATCCAACAAATACTTGCATCTAGCGTCCTCCCATTCCTTCCTTGGCAGCTTAGGAAGTATAGGATAAGGCATCTTGGGTTTATACACCCTCTGCTTGACAATCTCAAGCTTCTTCTCAACCTGCTCCTCAATATCGATCGACACAAAAAGAGCATCGATCGATACTTGTGATTTTGGATCCTCTCGTGCAAGTGTCTGGACTGGTGTCGATCGATACATTGGAGTATCGATCGATGTCTTGGCGATTTCAGGATCCTCATCGAAATTTTCTGCACTTGAGGAGATCGCATTGACGTGTGCTCTTGGATTTTCAGTTCTCCCTGGAAGAAAACCTTCCTGCCTTTTCACAGCTGCTGCTGTCTGAGCGACCTGAGTTTTCAGCTTCCTTTGGGTATGATGATACAAGGATTTTACAATCCTAGGAGGTATCAATACCCTCTTAACGATGTAGTATAAGAGGTTATCAATCCATAATTGGGAATATGTGTTAATCACTAAGAATGCAAGACACTTAAAGCAAGTTAAGCCAAACGAGTGGGCTTTGTAATTAAGTAACCAAATTAAGCAAATAAAACAAGTAATAAGAAACTAAACAAGATGTAAAAGCAATAAGCAAAGCGAATCCTAAGATGGGGTAATCGATATTAGGCGACCCAAGCATGATCCAAGGCATTCATTCACACAAACAAGCTATCCCTAGGTTAATGATCTCTAATCTTGATTAGTCCTCTTTCAAGGCACTAATCACTATGTTAATTATCAAATTCATTAGCAAATCATCATTTGTGAATTATCAATCAACATGCATTGAGAATATAAACTAGATCAACCAAAAATATGCCTTAGACAACTATTCTCATAGGCTAAGAACATAAATCCTTTGAATAATTGATCAAGGCATTTCATCATACACTTGGTATGCATGAAATGGCTATGATCTAAATCCACTCTCTCAAGCTAGATTTAGCAATAAGAACATTAAACAAAGAAGGATAATATATAATCTAATCCAAAACACCTTAGATCAAGCCTTGAATCCCCTAAATCTAACCCATCTCAAGATCCTAAAAGACTACTCAAGACCCATTAAGAACCCCTCAAAATCAGTTTTGATAGATGATGATTCCATAGATAGATGTTGAATAATCAAGATGAAAAGAAGATAGATAGAAGGGATTCAATCAAATAAACACTTAATTGCATAAACTTAAAAGGATCAATCCTACAAATCACTCTTAGAGAGGTTTTTGCATAGAAAAGACTTAGCCCTTAAAGATTAGGTCTTTGGGCTTAAATACTGAACAGTAACGAACAGGGTCAACCCGGAACAAACCGGGTATTGACCCGGTTAAAATGGGTAAAAAGTGCTTGGTATCGATCGATACCCTCGGTATCGATCGATACCTTTGGTGTCGGGCCAGTTCTTCAAGGGATACCGAGGACACACCTCGGTACCGTTGCTCCGTATTAGGGGCCAATTTCTCTGGATCTTCCTGGACCAACATCGAGCTGTGATACCGACCTGTGACGTCGGTATTGTCTCCTGATGCTTTTGGTATCGATCGATACCGCGGGGTATCGATCGATACNATTGCATAAACTTAAAAGGATCAATCCTACAAATCACTCTTAGAGAGGTTTTTGCATAGAAAAGACTTAGCCCTTAAAGATTAGGTCTTTGGGCTTAAATACTGAACAGTAACGAACAGGGTCAACCCGGAACAAACCGGGTATTGACCCGGTTAAAATGGGTAAAAAGTGCTTGGTATCGATCGATACCCTCGGTATCGATCGATACCTTTGGTGTCGGGCCAGTTCTTCAAGGGATACCGAGGACACACCTCGGTACCGTTGCTCCGTATTAGGGGCCAATTTCTCTGGATCTTCCTGGACCAACATCGAGCTGTGATACCGACCTGTGACGTCGGTATTGTCTCCTGATGCTTTTGGTATCGATCGATACCGCGGGGTATCGATCGATACTTGGTGTTTGAACTTGATCTTCAGTAGATACCGAGGACACACCTCGGTACCGTTGCTCGGTGTTAAGGGCTTTTTCCCCCCGGGTTCTCCCTGTGGCGATACCGAGGTGTGACACCGAGCAGTGGCATCGGTGGTGGTATCGATCGATACCTAGTGTCACACCTGGTATCGATCGATGCTCTGTATGGTCCCTGTCTCCTCTCTTCGGATCTCGAACTTCCTCCAAAAGCACCTATTAATGACTCCAAAAATGCCTAAAGACCCACTAGGACCTAAAGCAACTCCTAATATCTAATTTAGAACCTAATTGCATGATAAGACCATGATTATGCATGAGAACTATACAAAACCATGCATGAAATGCATGCTTAAATATGTAATATGAGAGCATATCATATGACTGATAGCTTTAATTTTTCCATTCAAATCAAGGTACAGAGAGTCAAACTTCCCATTGAAATCCACTTGCAACTTCTGCTGTCCCTGAAGAACCTGTTCAAGCATGGATTCCATCTTATTCTCTGTGGACTTTGGAGAGATGGGCTGGTACGAAGAGTTCCCGTAATTGCGATTGTTGTTGTTGAAGTTTCGGTTGTTGTTGTACCCAAATTGCTGACCCTGAAATCCAGAACCACCAACATAGTTACAATCCTCCACTTCAGCTCCACCGATATTATCGACTCCGTCAGCAAAGTGCACAGTCCTCTTCGACTTTCCAAGCAAAATATTCAGCTTTGCTTGAACTTCAGCAATCTGAGACCCATCAATTCCTGCAGCTTGCTTCTTTCTCTCGAAATCAGCATTCTTGGTGCTATTGCTAGACGCCAAGTTCTCAATTAGCACAACCGCATCATCTGGATACCTGCTGTTGAAGTTCCCATTACTCGCAGCATCCATACCCATCTGGTACCTCCAATCAATCCCTCTGTAGAAAATGCCTAGCAGCTGAACCTGAGAGAACCCATGGTGCGGACAATCTCTCTGATAAAACTTGAAATGAATCCAAGCAGCCTTGAATGCTTCTGTCGGACCTTGAGAAAATTGAGAGATTTTGTTCCTGAGCTCTTCAGATCTCGCATCATCGTAGAAATTAATCAGGAACGCATTCTTCGTCTCATCCCATGTAGTTAGAGAATCATGAGCTAACTGCTTCAACCAATAAGCAGCATCCCCACCAAGAGAGTATGGGAAAAGTTTGCAGAATAGGAACCCATTGGGCACTCAATTGTACTTCATACCAGTGACCAAATCCTCGAACCTTTCGATATGATCCATGGGATGCTCATGAGGTAGGCCATGGAAAGGACTCTGACTCGCGAGAGCATAGTACGCAGGCTTCAGCTCGAAGTCGTTTCTCTGAAAAGTTGGGATGCGAATCGCAGATCGATTGGCATAGAACTGATCAGGTCTGTTGTGCTCGCCAAGTGTCCCAGCTCGATCACCTGCAGCATTCCCAACGTTGGCGCGCCCAGCTGGCGCGACAATCTCAATAACAGCAGCAGGGACAACGACGTTTCCAGCTTCATCAAGTTGTTACCCTCTCTCATTGGACACTTGACCCTCTTGGTCTCTCAAGACTCTAGCTTCATCAGCTCTTAAAACTACTGGGTTGTTCATCCCTGATGTCTGCTTTGTCTTTCTGTTTGTGCGTTCTAAGCGTGCTAGCTTCTCTAACGATAGATTGACTAGCGGAGTGCTCTTGTTTCTTCTGGTTTCACGATTAGGCATGCACTTGAAACACAAAGATCAAGAACGTAAGTAACCAAACAAAATACGTTGAGTATCGATCGATACTGGTTGGTATCGATCGATACTGGTTGGTATCGATCGATATCAACAAAGAAATCGCATGTGTATCGACCGATACTAGTGAGTATCGATCGATACCGACGAACTTAGTCGAAACTCGACAGCTAAAATCTAAAGACGAAATTGAGTCCCCGGCAACGGCGCCAAATTTGATATGCTCAAATTAATACCCTAACAGTACTAAAGCAGTAGTTGTAATATAGTTAGGGGTCGAACCACAAAGACTCACGGAGATCACACAATAGATTATATAGTATCGAATTAAGCTAAGCCAAGAGATGTAATTGAAAGCAGTGCCGAAATTAAAAGAGTTGTAATTTAATTGGGAGAAATATAGGCTCAGGGTTTTTCTCAGAAAATCAATGAATGCAGATAAACTAACTAACAGGATTAAGATTTAGCGCAGTTCTTGAACTCAAATCACTAAGCTATAATTAACCAACTGTCGTTGCGAGAATTATCTAAATCTAAACCTCAGAATCCCAAATCTCTTTGCAAATTCCTAAGAATAAATCAGCTTTAAAATTCAGGTTTGATATGTTCACAAATCAATTAAACCAAATCTCTTTGCGAATAATCAATTTGCTCACCTAAGGTTCTATCAAGTAATTAATCGCACTGTCGTGCCAAATCAATTATCCTTAGATCTAAGTTCCAGATTCGTCAACCTAGAATTAGCTTTGAACACAACCTAAGGCGAAGAACTAATTCATATGGTGAATCCTAATAAACTAATCAACCTAGCATTCATAGAAAACCCTTATGAGAACCCTGAGATAAACCCGGGGCCTATATTTTCCTGACTGAATTACAACTTGTTTACTGCTTTCTGTTTTCTGCTTAACCTGAATTGCTTAGCTTAGCTTGATTCTACAATTCANGATTCAGACTTGTCTCTCTCAAACCAAAGTAAAATAAAGCGCCTAGAAAAATAAAGCATAGCCAACAAAGTGGCTGAAAAACCTAATTATATAGCTAAAACACGTTCTGGGACATCTTGTAAATATCAAAGTATTCTGGGCCAATTCTGCAATTCTTCAACTCTTCAATAAGTCGCGATCCTTCTGTTTCCTTGACGGGTATCGATCGATACAAGGGGGTATCGATCGATACTCATGTGATTTCGACGTCTCAGCTACACGGATCTCTGCTTCGCTCCAGAATGTTCTAGAAAGCTCCAATATCTCCAATTATGCTCCAAACGTGCTATAACCTGTAAAAGACTCTAAAAGACTACAAAACACTAGAAAGACTCTATAAAAAGGACTTATATAATAGCCTAAACAGGGTAAAACCATGATATATCACTATTTAAGAAGGAATATAAGATTAACTATCCCTAAACACCATCGATCAAGCTTTGAATCACCCTAATCTACCCCATCTCTAAATCCTAAAGAACTACTCAAGACCCATTAGGAACAACTCAAAATCGATGTGGATGAGGGTTGAATCAATGGATGAGTGATGAATAATCAAGAAAGAAGATAGATGGAAGGAACAAATCAATGAAAGACAAACTTAAATTGCATAAAAAGTGTATGATCCCTCTTACAAATCACAAGAACAAGGTTTTTAGCCTAAGGAATGGGATAAGAAAAGAGATAAACAATGAAAATAGGGTTTTTGGGCTAAAATAGTGAAAGGGGGCGAACCGGGTCGACCCGGGACAAACTGGGTACCGACCCGGTTCAAAATAGGTCAAATCTGGTCTTGAGTAGCTCAATACCGAGGTCACAGCTCGATATTGAACATCGGTATTGGACCTGGGTTTATGCGGATGGTGGTGTTGTAGAACCTTCGGTAAAACCACAATATCTCCTAGAATACATGTTCGAATGGCCTCAAACAACCTCATGTTGACAGATAACACACTGGGATACAACTTTTGTGAAGACCACCGAGGCTAATTCGGATTGGAGACCCTTTGTCCAGCTAGTTCTTTCAGGCATGTCTTGTGGCTTCGGCCAGACAGACATACGCTCAGTAAAACGACCGTATCTAATGAACCACATATCTGAATGACGTCGGTATTGCTGCTTTGGTGAATACCGATGTCACTCCAAGGTACACAAAGTCGGTATTGAGCGAAACTGTTTCGGTAGGCGGATATGTCTTTAGTAATTTTGCCATAACTTCTGAACCTGACATCTGAATGACCTAAATTCAACTCCTGTAGACAGCTAACTCGTCCCTCTACAACTATTATAAAGAATGTTTGAGTTGATTCATATAGGAAGGCCTTTGTTTTGCCGGTTCTTTGGACGGTGTCATCTTCTCTCGGCCAGACGGACATACCTTCAGTAAATCCGTCTTATCTCCCTATCCATACATTCAAATAACCCAATTCAAACTCCTGTGTAAATCTGATTCACTTCTCTACATCTTCTATGAAGGAAGTTGAAGCTGAATCGGATTTTAAGGTGCTCGTATAGCCACATCTTTGAGACACTTACGACGAGCTTGGCTGGTTCGGGTGATAGATGTCCAACACCGAGGTCACACATCGGTGTTGGACCTCGGTGCTAAGGTTTTTTTTGCTCTTGGTCACTTCGTAGAGGCAATACCGAGGTGTTACACCGATGTGTGAAATCGGTGTTACACCGATGTGTGAAATCGGTGTTACACCGATGTGTGACATCGGTGTATTCCCCTGAGGCTTCAATACCGATGTCACACATCGGTGTTGAATAAACTGTCTCGGCCAGACGTACATGTCTTCAGTAAAACGGCCATATATTCAAAACCACAAGTCCAAATCTCCTGATTCTAATTCCAGTGGCTAGGTAACTCACTCCTCTATAGCTTTCATGAAGATCATCCAAGCTGATTCATAACGGGGGGCCTCAGTCCAGCCACATATTTCCGGTGTATCGGATGGACCTTGCACTCTACTTTGGTCCAACTCTCCAAATATGCCCAAATTGCCTCCAATCACCTAGAAAGTACTCCAAAACATGCAAGAACTCACTAGACCTAATGCAATATGTCATAATCTCTAAATGAGACCTAAATACAAGACAAAACCATGATTATGCATGTAAATTACACAAAACGCTAAATGAAATGCATCCTAAAACATGCAAAATATGAGTATATCAGTTATTGAAGGGAAGTTCCCTCACTTTGACATTGAGGACAAGGTTAATTTCAAATTGTTGGGTAATATTACGTATGACTCCCTACACCCTCCAATCATTTACCATTATCAGAGGAAGAACATGACCCAAGGGGCCTGAAGAGTATGGTAACTGAGCCATTAAGAGTGTAGCCTCTTCTTGGATCATACACCTGATAGAAGAATGAGCATTCTAGGAGGAAGAATAAAGCCACGTAGTCAAGAGGCACAATGGAGAAATATCACGTGCTAGTGTTTTCTGCTTTCTATTTCTATTTTAAGGATTGAGGTTGTTAGGATTTGTTTTATCAGATAATTGATTAAATGTTGTTAGGGGAGGTGAGAGACTCTATAATAATTCTCTATGTCCTTGTAAACAACGCTTGTTCATTGGAAGAA
Organism: Eutrema yunnanense; assembly: GCA_002933935.1. NCBI lineage: Eukaryota > Viridiplantae > Streptophyta > Magnoliopsida > Brassicales > Brassicaceae > Eutrema > Eutrema yunnanense. The sequence goes on along the minus strand of PKML01071367.1, from coordinate 190,632 downwards.
ATATAATCCTTTCTTTATTTCCTTGTCTTATTCTGAGTTTACAAGTTAATCGTAACAAGACTAATCTTTTAATCTGCTTCTGCTCCTTGAGTTTGGGATCCATGTAAGGGCAATCAGGTTGTCGTATACGACGACATTTGCAACAATTGAACCCAACCATTTCAGGAATTTGTGACTCCTCAGGCTTTATAGCTTCAGTGTGGAACCACTTTGTATTTGAGATTCATATATTAGATAAGAAAGGAGGCATTCAAGAAATTTACACTCTGAAACAACTGTAATTGAGATAATGATCTGCTTACTTTCGCATTTTGTACAGTGAATATACGTCAAAACAGGATTGTACGGTTGTTGGCAGAGCCCACAAACCGGCTCCAGACTAAGTTTATCTGATCATCCAGCCAACATAATGTTTTGATTCCTGAAATCAACACCTGTATCCTCCAAGTTCTTTTTCCTCCATATGACACCACAAGACAACGTCTTCTATTTACTCTTGGATGCCACAGTAGAATCGGGAGCAATTTGTTTAACTCCCGAAGGCTTCTCCTGTTTAACTCCTGAAGGCTTCTCCTGTTTAACTCCCGAAGGCTTCTCATGTGTTTTCTGAGATGGCAATGGTTGACTAGGAGGCTTAATCTTGATGACTGGAGTGACTGCATTTTGATGTTGTCCGTTGATCGTGAGCTGGGGTGTTGTCGGTTGTCTGTGATTGATATTTGTTTGAATACGAGCTTTTGCAAGGTAACAATGTTTGCAGGTGACCAGAACTTCAACTTTTCCATGTGTGTGTTGTGACTTCCAAGTGCACTCATTGTGACAAAATCCTGAAGAAGGACAAAACATGAGAATCCACGCTGAAGCACAACCCGACTCATACATGAAATTCTACAACAAAAAGTTACAGTTCCAAACAAGCTTGCCAAATTAATATTTACAAAATGCACAAATGGAAACAATAAGAGGGTGTGGTATTGTACCTTGGCAAGAACTGCATGTTGTTGTATCCCTGCCAAAATGTATAGAATGGGAAGAAAAAGTTAATGAGGTACACAATAGAGTAAAACAAGAGACTCGAAAGGTAATGAAAACAAAAGATGACATGACGAACAAGAACATTTCTCCATGTTGTCTCTCCTTGAGGCTATATACGAAAATATGTCCACACGAGAAGCTTTCAGCTGCTTTTTCTGCATCTTTGATAATTTATTTAATGGCTTCTTGGTTGAAGGCATTTGTACTCTATGCAAACTCTCTTCAAATTCTTTTCATTTCCATCTTGGGTTTTCTCGACCTCAATTACATTCTACATGACACGTGATGGGAGATCCGGAGATGCTTTTGATTTTCAAAGAAAACTCCATAGCTAGCCTTGTTATCACTAATATTTTTGTCACATATACGAGCGTTTCTAAAAAAGGTTGCATCAGTATTGATATTCTCATATTTTACTCATTTTATCATGCATTTAACATAGCATTTTGATTCTTATTCATATGTTTTCATAGTTTTCTTTAGTGTTGTGGTCCAAATTAGAGTCTAGCTAGTTTTCATTAGTTCCTAGTGAGTCTTGCATCATTTGGAGTGTTTTCTAGGTAGTTGGAGACGTTCTGGAGATAATAGGAGTGGTGGAGCAAAGGAAAATGCAGAGTTCACCCGATATATCTGAAAGATCTGGCCGGATGAAGGGTTTTCAATCAGATCTAGCTTTGAAGGTCTTCATGACAATGATGGAAAACTGAGTTAGCTGTCATCTGGAAGTGTTTTCAATGTTTTCAGATGAGTGGTTCAGGAGATATGGCGATTTTACCAAGGATATGTCTGTCTGGCCGCGAGACTATCGACCAACACCGACCAGCACTTGGTCAGTACCATTGGGTCGATATGAAACCAGGAACCAGTACCGACCCAGACCACTCTCCATACCGACAAAGACCCGATCGGTATCCAGCTTCAAGACGCCATAGTACCGACCCATCTTTGGTCGGCACCACCGACCGGTACGAAGAAGAGGCTAGAAGAAAACATGAATTCGGAGCAACCACGCCGACCGACTTCGGGTCGGTATCACATAGTCGGTATTGAGGCAGGGACTAATACCGACCCAGGCCTCAATTCATACCGATCCAAGGTTGCCTGACACTCATCCTCCCAACAACAAACACCGACCGGCTTCACTCTCCGGGCGGACCCATCTTCGCTCGGCATTCAACTTCAGGGCTCTCATACCGACCGACCCTTTATCAGTATCACCTGCTCGGTATCAGAATAGGGCCTCATACCGACCCAAGACCTTCTCCATACCGACCAATGTACACCCGGTATCACAAGTCCAAATCCGTCCTCATCGAAACCAGCCAAAGTGACTGAAAGATCAGGCCAGATGAAGAACTTATATTCGGATTTAGCTTTGGAGGTCTTCACAGAAGTTCTATATAATTTAGTTAGCTATCGTTTGGAGGTGCTGTCAAGTGATTTTGAGCAGTGGTTCGAAAGATACAACAGATTTAGCAGGGACATGTCTGTCTGGTGCACAAACGAGTTATGCTCAAACAATACCGACCCATCAATACCGACCAACATCCGGTCGGTATTGACCACTTCGACCCAGATCCGATCGGATCAAAACACCCACATTTTGTTATAAATATTTATAAACCTAATTCTTATGATCTATGCTTCCTTTTATCTCTTTTTTTCTTGAAAAATAACTCCCTTTTAGGGTTCTAAGTTATCTTTTTAAACAATCTAAAGTTTAGTTTTCTTAATGTCTTTAATTTTTTTAATCTCTCTAATCTTTCATCTTTCTATTCTCTAATCATGGAATCTATCATCTCTATTATGCGATTTGAGGGTTTCACCATGATTAGTGGGTAGTTTATTTGGATCATTTGGGTTAGGTAGATTAAGGGGTTTATTTTGTTAATCTTTGATGTCTAGAGCTTGATTACCTTATTTCCTTTCTTATTTAGTGTTCTTAATGCTAGATTAGGTTCAAGAAAGTTAATTTGGATCATAGGGAATTTCATGCACACAAGGTGTTTGATGAAATTCCCCAATGTACTAAATAAGAGATTTTCATACTTAACTTATGAGAACGAACGTTTAAAATGAATTTTGGTTAATATAACTTGTTTTTAATGCTTTCTAATTACTTTTTCACAAATGATAATTTGATCTTGATTGTGTAATTAATTAGTGAAGTGATTAGTGCTAAGAGATTAGATTAGTCTTGATTAGTGTTCTAGGCTTAAGGAAATGCACTTGTGTGATTGTATAGACATCATTGATTAGCTTAAGATTCCCCCAAATCAATTGCCTTATCTAAAGATCCTCTTTTTAAACATTGTCTTAATCTTGTTTAGTTTCTTTGTCTAGTTTGTTGCTTTGTCTTATTTTGAATTTAATTTACTTACTTAAGTTATTAGTTTACTTGTTTTATGCTTTCGATATCATTAAGTTGTTAGATAAACCCAAATCCATTTGAATCGCTTAGTTTAGGCAAATTCTTGCATTCTTAGTGTGTTGTTCTTGTGCATCCTTGGATTGATTCACAAGTACTACAATGATGGAGTGTTTGGGTAATTGATTTGGATACACACAACTATGTTACATCAATTTGGCGTCGTTGCCGGAGAGGCAATAAGAATAACCATTAGGATTTAGATTTTGTTTGAGACTAAGCTTTTGTTTGAGACTAAGCTTTTGTTTAAACTATGTTAATGCATATCACTAAGAGTATGCATCTCGTTGAGATGATGAATTTTCTCTTGTTCATTGTTACTAACTTGTCTTCCTTGATTCTCTTGACCTTTCAAAGGTACCAAGTCCAAAAGAAGAGAAATGAAAAGACAAGATAACTTGAGGTGTTGGAGATGGACGACCAAAGAAGCATTCATCGAGCTCCAAAACCTCAAAAAAATGCCATAACCTCAAGAATTGGCATCAAGTCCGACCCAAGTTTCAAAGAGCAAGCCAACAATTGGAAGCTTTGACACTCCTTGTTGTCGTGGATTGAGGTATGAAATCCACCATCCTCCAATTGAAGCCAAGGCCTATGAGATCAAAGCAAACTTGGTTAGGTTGATTCAAGAGCCTAGGTTCTTGGGGACGAAAGTGGATAACCCTTATGATCATTTGGACTCCTTTGAGAGGTTGTGTGACACATTTAGGATTGGAGGAGTGCCCCAAAACAGTATCATGCTCATCTTGTTTCCATTTTCTCTTGGAGAAAAAGCAAGCCAATGGGAGAGAGCATTACCATCCCACTTGGTCAATTCTTAGGATGATTGCAAGAGGATCTTCCTTATAAAGTTCTATCCCACACAAAGAACGGTCCAAACTAGGAAGGACATCTTGAGCTTCAAACAAGGCATCCAAGAGACCTTCCATGAAGCGTGGGGGAAGACTTAAAGGATACACTCGAGATTGTCCCCATCATGGGTTCAAGAAGGAAGCCATTCTTAACATCTTCTATTGGAGAGTTGATGAAAAGCATAAGTGGACCTTGAATGTGGCTAGCAAAGGGCGTTTTACAAACCTCACCGTGGATCAAGGAGAGCTACTTGTGGAGAACTTGGCCCAAACCGAAGAGAACTATGGAGAAGACTACGATAGGTCATCAAGGCGAAGTGAAAAGTATGAAGATCAAAAGGCAATGAAGGAGATTGAAGCTCTCAATGAGAAGTTGGACAAGCTTATACAAGCATCCCAAATGTCCAACAATTTCGTTGGTGAGTTTTATAGAAGCCAAGAGGAGGTTCACTTTGTGGGAGAACAAAGCGGTTACAACATGGGTTTCAACCCCGATTACCAAGACGTTCAAGGCCAAGCTTATCAACAAAGACCTCAAGGACAAGAGTACAACTTTTCATCTCTAGGGTATGTTTCCAATGACACTTTCCAAGGAAGTCAAGACTTTGATGTGAATGAGATGTTTCAACAACTACTCAAGGGTCAAGCCGAGATTCACATTAAGGTAGATTGCTCTTATGACGATCTCTACCCAAAGCTTGAATCCATGTCTAATAAGATCAAACACTTAGATCATTAAGGTGCTAAAGAAAGTTCCCTCACTAGTGAACCCATGGAGAAACTAAAGGATAGGATTGGAGAAAACCCAAAGGAGTATTGTAATGCTATCTTCTCAAGTAAGGTGCATTTGACTGATGAGAATGAGGAAGCTATCAGAGAGATTACGACACTTCTCCATGGCTCCAAAGATGAAGTTCAAGCTAAAGAAGTAGAGTGTGTGGGTAGTTATGAAAAGATAGTTGTAGCTTCTCCCCCCCCAAAAGCTTGTAAAAATAAAGAAGATTTTAAAGAGGAGAAAGCCTTGGGTTATGGCAATGTTGAAGAAAGTCTAGAAATGGATGGGGTTTGATTGAAATTTCTTTTCTCTACCACAATGGAGAATGATATTGAGAGTTAATATACTCGGTTTTTACCGTTTTCTAACATGTGTTTTTATATTGGTTTTGAGTCATTTATTGAGTTAAAGTGTGTTTTTAGAGTTTTTTAGTCTTTTATCGAGTCTTTACAGGTTTTAGGTTGATTTGGAGGAAAGCAAGGTATTTTGGTTGATTTGGAGGAAAACAAGGCATTTTGGTTGCAAAAGGTGAAACTGGGAATGCAGAGTCATGCAGAAGCGTCTGAAGTTTGGCATTCTTTAAAGGTCCACCAATGGATCGAGCTGAAATTTTGACACGAGATAGATATGTGAATTAGCTTTCATTTGCAAGTGGTTTGAAGAAAATCCAACGATGCAAGCAAGAGTTATACCCGACTTACTGAAGACAGGTCAATCTGCCTCGCAGAAGAAGCATGCGCAGAACATGGAAGCCTGCATCGATCGATGCAAATGTTAAGGAGCTTCAAAATCGACTGATGCATACCTTGCATCGATAGACTCATTTCCCAGACGAAAAAGGCAGTTTCTGCAGTTTCTAAACTTATTATTTTGCCCCAGAATCATCATAACTTAACCTAATTCGACCCAAGACCTATATATACTTATTTTTAAGGGCAAATTGCTGTTTTTACCCCAAAATTTTGTTTTTATGACAAAAATACACTGTCATTTCAATCAAATGCTGCGCTACACTTTCGGGGGTGGAGAATTACAGTTATCCCCTTACGACCAAACAAAAAACGCGAAACCGCTATTACCATTTTAACCTCCGCGGCATGTCAGACTTCTATAGAGGTCTGACATTTAGACTCTAATAGAAGTCTGATTGATTTCTCTTACCAGACTTCTCTCAGACGTATTCGAGAAATCTGATACAGATTAAAATAGTAAATTTAAATTTAAAAATTTTAAAAAAAAAAATTGTTAAAACTTTTATCTCCGTACTTGTTCATTCTCTGCACGGAGGTCTTGATAGCCAATATACTGAAAGCAGAAAGGGAGAAATCGCTTACAGGGCTAAAGGTAGCGAGGGTAGGTCCAGCGATCTCACACTTACTTTTTGCGGACGATAGTCTTTTTTTCTGCAAGGCTACGGTACAAGAGTGTCACACTATATTACATATACTTAAGCAATACGAGTTGGTCTCAGGGCAACAAATTAATTTCTCAAAATCTTCTTTAAATTTCGGATACACGGTTCCAGAAGCGGTACAGGACGAGATAAAACAATTGTTAGGAATCCAAAATATGGGAGGGATGGGTACTTATCTGGGTCTGCCGGAAAGTCTCGGAGGGGCAAAGAGTAAGATTTTCAACTTTGTTGTCGAAAGACACAATGATAGAGTCAACGGGTGGACATCCAGACTCCTAACTAAAGGAGGTAAAGAGGTTCTACTTAAATCGGTAGCCACGGCTATGCCGACTTTCGTCATGTCATGTTTTCGGTTACCCAAGTCTATTACCGCAAAACTAACCAGTGCGACAGCGCGGTTTTGGTGGAGCTCAGACGGTCAACATAAAGGAATGCATGGGATGGCATGGAAGAAGATGTGTCGGAATAAGTTAGACGGCGGAATCGGGTTTCGATCAATAGAGGAATTCAGCACATCATTGCTAGCAAAACATCTATGGCGGTTAATAGAACAACCGGAATCGCTTTTCGCTCGGGTCTTTAAGGGGCGGTACTATCGGAACACAAACCCTTTAGACCCTATTAAGTTGTACTCTCCGTCCTTTGGATGGAGGAGTATCATTTCGGCTAGACCTCTGGTTACAAAAGGGCTCATCAAAAAAGTTGGTTCAGGAGGCACCATATCAGTATGGAATGACCCATGGATACCATCCTCTCCCCCAAGGTCAGCAACATGCAAAGGGTACAATTATTACCCAAATATCAGGGTCAATCATTTGGTTGATCCAGTGACACAAACGTGGAACCTGGAATTGATAAACGCAATCATCGAACCGGCCGATGTGGAATTTATACGTGGAATACACATCAGTAGTATATATCGACCAGATACGCCTGGTTGGCACTATACGAAATATGGGAAATATACGGTAAAGTCGGGATATCAGGTTGGCCAACAAATCACAGACAACTGCGTCAACTACTTCTACGGTCCAGATATAAAGAAGCTACAGGCACACTCATGGAAATTGACTTGTCCACCAAAATTACGACAGTTTTTATGGCAAGCAATCTCGGGGTGTATGTCGGTCACAGCGAACCTACGCGCTAGAGGAATAAATTGTGACACACAATGTGCTAGGTGTGGTGTGGAGGGGGAAACGATTAACCGTGTATTGTTTGAATGCCCACCAGCACTACAAACATGTGCACTCTCTCATATTCCATCTGCCCCGTGAGTTTTCCCACGGACATCGGTTTTCGCCAATTTTGATCATCTATTTTGGAGACTTCCAGATGAGGAAAGGAACATAATGTTTCCGTGGATTGTGTGGAACATTTGGAAAGCAAGGAATGACAAGGTGTTCTCAAATGTGGATAGAAACCCACAGGAGATTCTGAGGATAGCGGAAACAGAAATAGCAACTTGGGAAGCGGCACAAAATAGTGAACTTGACATATCTCCCCTACAAACGGGTCTCAACACGGGAATAAATGAACAAAATGAATATAACGGCCTCACATGCTACATTGATGGGTCATGGAAGGAAGGGGAGAAATTTTCTGGTTTAGGATGGTTTTGCTTTCAGGAGGGAATTGAAGGAAAGATTATGGGGTCCCGTAATCTACGAAGAAGCCTATCCCCGCTACACGTGGAAATTGAAGCGCTCATCTGGGCGATGCATTACATGATTGCAAACCACAAGACGGCGATAGCCTTTGCTACAGACTGCTCAGAGTTGGTGAAGATGGTGTCTATACCAAAGGAGTGGCCGGCATTTACGTTACAGTTGGAGGAGTTCAAGAGGAGCAAGGAGGTTTTCACCTATTTCTCTATCACACAAATCCCACGAACGAGCAACACAGTGGCAGACAAGTTAGCACGAGGTGCTCGAGTCTACCCATCAGATTTCACTTATGTAAACTCGATACCCCCGATTTGGTTCACCGCATAGGGTTAGGTATCAAGGCTGTTGACCAAAAAAAAAAAAAAATTAAATATTTTTGATGTATATAAATTAATATTTCATAAAATTGAATCAAATTAAACAATGTTAGTTAATTATGCCTATACCTCAATAAATATCAGACTTCTCGAAGAAGTCTGATACATATTTAATTAGTAAATTTAAATTTCACAATTGTAAAAATTTCTTATACATAAATTAAATATAGACGATTTCGAAGTATTAAAATTAAATTTTGTAAAATTATATCAAATTAAAAACATGTAAGGCAAAGTAGGTTGTAAACCTCAAAACATGTTTTGTAATGGAAACATTTACATATACCTTTAGGGTTAGATTCATGGTTTACCAAATTTACATTTGAAATTTTAAATTTGCACATGTGTGTTGTAATGTGCATATATTTCACGAATTTGATGCTTCCTAGAAGTTATGTTTTAATATTGTCACTCATAAGTGCTAAATATTAGATTTAGGGTTACTCGGACTTATCGGAGAAGTCTGAGAGAATCGAGATTTCTCAGACTTCTCAGAGATTACCAGACTTCAATTTTAATATGATTTTTTAAAAGTCAATTACAAAACTACCCTCTCGTTGACCATATGGGTTTCATCAGACTTCTAAAGCAGTTTGAGTATACAACTCAGATCTGAAAATCAACGATATACAAAAATTCGTACCTATATCCGTTTAGAGTTTGTTTTCACCCTCGTCGAGCGCCCAGAACGTCTAATATCACCGAAATCCCGCAAGCCCAGTCGAGTTTTGCCGTTTTTATGCCATAATTTCCGATTTCGGTACGTTTGAATCGGAAAATCATTGGGAAAATGGGAGAAATCGGAGATAGAAGTTGCGAAAAGTGTTTCTCAGACTTCTCAGAGAATCGGGGTTTCTCAGAAGTCTGAAACGTATTTAATTTGAAAATTTAAATTTAAAAAATATTAAAAATTTAGTTTTTAGAAATTTTTACTACATAAATTACACATACTCATTGTTGCTGTATATAAATTAAAAGTACATAAAATTTAATCAAATTGAATCATTGGAGATGAATTTGGATCTAAACACAAGTTTGCGGTTTCTCAGACTTCTCCGAGAAGTCTGAATTGTATTTAATATGAAAATTTAAATTAAAAAATAATTAAAAATTTTCATAAAAATTTCTTGATACATAAATTAAACATAATCATTGTAGATGTATATAAATTTAAATTTGGATGAGTGAGTATGAGATAAATTTGGATCTAAACACCATGTAGGTAATAGTTTACGGTTTACGGGCTCAATATCGAGTTATATATTGCATTCTGCAAATAACAAAGAAAACAAGAGTTTTGTCTATGTTCGACATATGAAGTTAGATATCATGTTCTTATCTGTAGGGTTAGATTGAGAGTTTCTAAATTTTTAATTCATAATGTTTTTTTTAAAATATACGGGTTAGTTTGTGACTAAGTTAAACGAGTTTGATGTTTGTTATAAGTTTTCTATATAATATGATGGTATTTAAGTAGTAATTATCAAGTTTAGGGTTTATCAGACTGCCATTTTAGTCTGATCATGTCCATTTTTCTATGTCAAACAAAAGTTCTAGGTATAGTATGTATTTTGATGTTTGGTTGTATTAAGTCGAAAACAAACTTGAAAATTACTATATTAGAAGTCTGAAAGTGAGTTAGACTCGATACGAAGTCTGATAGTTGACCTGATCTGAATTATACTCGATTAGAAGTCTGAAATTATACTTTCATTTAATTTGAGTTTGTACGAATTAGACTTGAGAAGAAGTCTGAAATTAGACTTTTCCGAATTAGACTCTTTTAGATGTCTGAATTTGACTTGATTTTAAATTAGACTTTATTAGAAGTCTGGCTTTAGACTTGTTTTAATTTTTAGATTATAGTTGAATTATTAGTAGAGTTCTATAGGTTTAGTAGACTTCATGCGAAGTCTGTTTTGAAACTTCAGATAAGTCTGCTAAACCGAAAAAATTAACCTAACCGGGAATTTTACCCCATCATATATAAAGGAAGTAATTGTAAAAAAATCTTACCTCTCTCAAACGGCACTCTCTCTCTCCCTCGCCTCTCTGCGCCCTCTCTCTCTCTCGCCTCTCTCTCTCTCTCTCCCGCTAAAGCTCCACCGGTGACTTCTCTCCTCTCCACTCTCTCGCATCTCTCGCCGTTAACCTACGGCCTCTCCATTCTTGCCGGTTGTTGTAGTGGTAAGCTGTCGGTCTTCTTCTTTTTTCTTCATCTCTTCTGACCCGTCTTCATCTCTTTCTCACTTCTTTATCCTATTGTTGCAGATCTGAGGTCAGCTTCTGGAGAAGGTCTTGGCGACCACCGATTCAGAAGATCCATCTTGGACCTGACCCGTCTTAATCTCGGACCTAAATCCTATTGTTGATTTATCTCTGTTTTTTTGCCGTTGTGGTTTTGTCGTTATGTTGGAGTCTATTCATTGAACATAAGCATTCATGTTTGTTCCTTTGTGTTAGATCTATGCTTGTTACGGTTAGTTTCATAAATTTTGGAGCCTTGGTTTATGGTTTGCTTTTTTTGTTCGATTGGTTTATGATACATTTTGATTTATTCTCTTTGGTTAGGAGTTTCATAAGCTTTTTTTATTTACGTTCTACTATTGTGGTTAGATCATGTTTTGATGTCTAATGAGGCAGGTCTGCTTTTATCTTTAACATAGTATTTTATGGATTTTGATAAAGATCATGACTAGGTTTAGTGAAAGAAACAACCTTTTCACTTAATATTATGATTGTGGTAAGATAATGTTTTAATGTTGAATGATGCAGAAGAGTCCATCATACCATAAGCTGTGTACATCTGTAGTTGAATGATGCAGAAGAGTCCATCTTGGATCTTCGGCCTCTTTTGTTTTAGGTGTTAAAGCTACATTGATTTAGGTGTTAAATCTCTGTCTAGGATTTGAAAACATGCATTCATCTGTCCTCCTCAAGTGTTGTTAATCTGATTAACATGCAATGCTGAGGATTTTCATTCAATTGTTGTGTTTATAAGCTATGCTTGTTTACATATGAACATGCATGAACTAATGAAATTGTTCTGGATCAGAACAAAGATGTCATGGTCGAGTTTTATGCACCATGGTAATATCTCTTTCTTCTTTGTTATCGTTTTGCTTTCATGCTATTTTCTAATTTCAAGTTTGCGTTTCCCAGGTGTGGCCACTGCAAGTCCCTGGCTATTGTAAGTACAACTAGAGCTATTGTTGATTTATCTCTGTTTGTTTGCCGTTGTGGTTTTGTCGTTATGTTGGAGTCTATTCATTGAACGGAAGCATTCATGTTTGTTCCTTTGTGTTAGATCTATGCTTGTTACGGTTAGTTTCATAAGTTTTGGAGCCTTGGTTTATGGTTTGCTTTTTTTGTTCGATTGGTTTATGATACATTTTGATTTATTCTGTTTGGTTAGGAGTTTCATAAGTTTATTTTATTTACGTTCTACTATTGTGGTTAGATCATGTTTTGATGTCTAATGATGCAGGTCTGCTTTTATCTTTAACATAGTATTTTATGGATTTTGATAAAGATCATGACTTGGTTTAGTGAAAGAAACAGCCTTTTCACTTAACATTATGATTGTGGTAGGATCATGTTTTAATGTTGAATGATGCAGAAGAGTCCATCATACCATAAGCTGTGTACATATGTAGTTGAATGATGCAGAAGAGTCCATCTTGGATCTTCGGCCCCTTTTGATTTAGGTGTTAAGGCTACATTGATTTAGGTGTTAAATCTCTGTCTAGGATTTGAAAACCTGCATTCATCTGTCCTCCTCAAGTGTTGTTAATCTGATTAACATGCAATGCTGAAGATTTTCATTCAATTGTTGTGTTTCTAAGCTATGCTTGTTTACATCTGAACATGCAGGAACTAATGAAATCGTTCTGGATCAGAACAAAGATGTCTTGGTCGAGTTTTAAGCGCCATGGTAATATCTATTTCTTCTTTGTTATCGTTTTGCTTTCATACTATTTTCTAATTTCAAGTTTGCGTTTCCCATGGGTGGCCACTGCAAGTCCCTGGCTCTTGTAAGTACAACTAGAGCTATTGTTGATTTATCTCTGTTTGTTTGCCGTTATGGTTTTGTCGTTATGTTGGAGTCTATTCATTGAACGGAAGCATTCATGTTTGTTCCTTTGTGTTAGATCTATGCTTGTTACGGTTTGTTTCATAAGTTTTGGAGCCTTGGTTTATGGTTCGCTTTTTTTGTTTGATAGGTTTATGATACATTTTGATTTATTCTGTTTGGTTAGGAGTTTCATGAGCTTTTTTTATTTACGTTCTACTATTGTGGTTAGATCATGTTTTGATGTCTAATGATGCAGGTCTGCTTTTATCTTTAACATAGTATTTTATGGAATTTGATAAAGATCATGACTTGGTTTAGTGAAAGAAACAGCATTTTCACTTAATACTATGATTGTGGTAAGATAATGTTTTAATGTTGAATGATGCAGAAGAGTCCATCATACCATAAGCTGTGTACATATGTAGTTGAATGATGCAGAAGAGTCCATCTTGGATCTTCGGCCCCTTTTGTTTTAGGTGTTAAAGCTACATTGATTTAGGTGTTAAATCTCTGTCTAGGATTTGAAAACTTGCATTCATTTGTCCTCCACAAGTGTTGTTAATCTGATTAACATGCAATGCTGAGGATTTTCATTCAATTGTTGTGTTTATAAGCTATGCTTGTTTACATCTGAACATGCAGGAACTAATGAAATTGTTCTGGATCAGAACAAAGATGTCTTGGTCGAGTTTTAAGCGCCATGGTAATATCTCTTTCTTCTTTGTTATCGTTTTTCTTTCATGCTATTTTCTAATTTCAAGTTTGCGTTTCCCAGGTGTGGCCACTGCAAGTCCCTGGCTCTTGTAAGTACAACTAGTGCTATTGTTGATTTATCTCTGTTTGTTTGCCGTTGTGGTTTTGTCGTTATGTTGGAGTCTATTCATTGAACGGAAGCATTCATGTTTGTTCATTTGTGTTAGATCTATGCTTGTTACGGTTAGTTTCATAATTTTGGGAGCCTTGGTTTATGGTTTGCTTTTTTTGTTCGATTGGTTTATGATACATTTTGATTTATTCTGTTTGGTTAGGAGTTTCATAAGCTTTTTTATTTACGTTCTACTATTGTGGTTAGTTCATGTTTTGATGTCTAATGATGCAGGTCTGCTTTTATCTTTAACATAGTATTTTATGGATTTTGATAAAGATCATGACTTGGTTTAGTGAAAGAAACAGCCTTTTCACTTAATATTATGATTGTGGTAAGATCATGTTTTAATGTTGAATAATGCAGAAGAGTCCATCATACCATAAGCTGTGTACATATGTAGTTGAATGATGTAGAAGAGTCCATCTTGGATCTTCGGCCCCTTTTGTTTAAGGTGTTAAAGCTACATTGATTTAGGTGTTAAATCTCTGTCTAGGATTTGAAAACCTGCATTCATTTGTCCTCCTCAAGTGTTGTTAATCTGATTAACATGCAATGCCGAGGATTTTCATTCAATTGTTGTGTTTATAAGCTATGCTTGTTTACATCTGAACATGCAGGAACTAATGAAATTGTTCTGGATCAGAACAAAGATGTCTTGGTCGAGTTTTATACGCCATGGTAATATCTCTTTCTTCTTTGTTATCGTTTTGCTTACATGTTATTTTCTAATTTCAAGTTTGAGTTTCCCAGGTGTGGCCACTGCAAGTCCCTGGCTCTTGTAAGTACAACTAGAGCTATTGTTGATTTATCTCTGTTTGTTTGCCGTTGTGGTTTTGTCGTTATGTTGGAGTCTATTCATTGAACGGAAGCATTCATGTTTGTTCCTTTGTGTTAGACCTATGCTTGTTACGGTTAGTTTCATAAGTTTTGGAGCCTTGGTTTATGGTTTTCTTTTTTTATTCGATTGGTTTATAATACATTTTGATTTATTCTGTTTGGTTAGGAGTTTTGGTTTCAAAGTTTTCAAATTGTCAAATCAATTAGTTATATCAGATGGCAACAAAAAAAAAATGATAATAATGCATATGCATCTTTTGATTTGGTGAAAGAGAAGCTTTTTTTATTTACGTTCTACTATTGTGGTTAGATCATGTTTTGATGTCTAATGATGCAGGTCTGCTTTCATCTTTAACATAGTATTTTATGATTTTGATAAAGATCATTACTTGGTTTAGTGAAAGAAACAGTTTTTTCACTTAATATTATGATTGTGGTAAGATCATGTATTAATGGTGAATGATGCAGAAGAGTCCATCATACCATAAGCTGTGTACATATGTAGTTGAATGATGCAGAAGAGTCCATCTTGGATCTACGGCCCCTTTTGTTTTAGGTGTTAAAGCTACATTGATTGAGGTGTTAAATCTCTGTCTTGGATTTGAAAACCTGCATTCATTTGTCCTCCTCAAGTGTTGTTAATCTGATTAACATGCAATGCTGAGGATGTTCATTCAATTATTGCGTTTATAAGCTATGTATGTTTACATCTGAACATGCAGGAACTAATGAAATTGTTCTGGATGAGAACAAATATGTCTTGGTCGAGTTTTATGCGCCATGGTAATATCGCTTTCTTCTTTGTTATCGTTTTGCTTTCATGCTATTTTCTAATTTCAAGTTTGCGTTTCCCAGGTGTGGCCACTGCAAGTCCCTGGCTCTTGTAAGTACAACTAGAGCTATTGTTGATTTATCTCTGTTTGTTTGCCGTTGTGGTTTTGTCGTTATGTTGGAGTCTATTCATTGAACGGAAGCATTCATGTTTGTTCCTTTGTGTTAGACCTATGCTTGTTACGGTTAGTTTCATAAGTTTTGGAGCCTTGGTTTATGGTTTTCTTTTTTTATTCGATTGGTTTATAATACATTTTGATTTATTCTGTTTGGTTAGGAGTTTTGGTTTCAAAGTTTTCAAATTGTCAAATCAATTAGTTATATCAGATGGCAACAAAAAAAAAATGATAATAATGCATATGCATCTTTTGATTTGGTGAAAGAGAAGCTTTTTTTATTTACGTTCTACTATTGTGGTTAGATCATGTTTTGATGTCTAATGATGCAGGTCTGCTTTTATCTTTAACATAGTATTTTATGATTTTGATAAAGATCATGACTTGGTTTGGTGAAAGAAACAGTCTTTTCACTTAATATTATGATTGTGGTAAGATCATGTTTTAATGTTGAATGATGCAGAAGAGTCCATCATACCAGAAGCTGTGTACATCTCTAGTGTAATCTTTATCCCGTTTTGTTCTAGACTTTTAAGGTACATGATTGATTTGGTGCAGGATTTGTTTCTCGTGTTTTTGAGTTGCAATTTGATCATCTTGAAGTTCATAGATGCTAGCTCTGTTCACTAAAAGCATTGTCACTGAGATTTTTTTTTGCTTCTCTTGTTTTCATCTCTATCGTAATCTTTAGCCACTTTTGTTTTTAGACGTTAAGCTACATGATTGATTGAGTCACTCAATTTGTTTCTCAAATTTTGAGTTGCAGTTTGATCATCTTGGATCTTCGGCCCCCTTTGTTTTAGGTGTTAAAGGTACATTGATTTAGGTGTTAAATCTCTGTCTATGATTTGAAAACCTGCATTCATCTGTCCTCCTCAAGTGTTTAAATTTTACTTTGGTTTGATGTTTAATTTTTACTCTCTTTCACTTGCAGCATTAGAGAAGATTTCCTAAGCAGCATTTCCTATGCCCCTCTCCTCATGTCACTCTTTTACTTTGGTTCAGTAGTAATGACGAGAAAGCGAGATAAAATTGTTGGGAAATGATGTGATTCAAATAATGTTTTTTTTATTTGTAGCTCCATGTCCATTTTTATGTGGCGGAATTAAATAGGATTTGAGTAAATGCTCGTTCAAACTCATTTGTTTTGTAACCTGTTCTCATCACAAAACATTCATTTGTAAAGTTAATTTTTGATGCAATTTAACCTTAGACCAAAAGACAAGGAAGAAGCACATGTAATTAATCAAATTCAAAAAAAAGGAAGAAAAATAAGTAACCAATCTTGTGTCTATATTTTATATCTGAAGACACTCAAAGCCACCAACATGCATGTAAACGCATTTCCATCTCTAAGGGAAAAAAATACTGCAATAGAAGTCTGATAAAGACGAATCATACTGCACAAGATGTCTGATAAGAAAAATGCATTTTCAGATTATACATGTCTCCATCAAAATGAACGCGTGAACGTAGACTCGGATCCGCCTCCTCCAAGTATCTAGCAAGGTCAGGATTTACCGCTCGTAAGGAGGCCATGTATCGGTTAAAATTGTACATCGTATATGCGTATGCCGCGTTTTGCACCAAGTACAAAAGATGTTTTCCCCTGAACTTTGTGAGTATTCACCACAAAATGCCAAATCTGGTCTCTCACAACACATTCACCAAAATTAACAGGTAAATGCACCATTATCTGTAAAAACAATCATGGAAAAACAACATTAGCGATCTTAATGGAAATATCAGACTTCTTCGCGAAGTCTGATTCTATTAGCTACATTGCCAGAATTATTAAAAAAAATATTTAAAAATAATTATCTAACATAAGCTTGTAAAACTAACGCAGGAGGAACATATACAACTAACACACATATAAAAATTTTAAAATCAACGAAATTCATCACAAATATACAAAAAAAAATGGTTTAAAATTTTTTGTCAATCCAGACTGCCACAGAAGTCTTACAAACAATACGTCTGACCTCTATGGCAGTCTGAAAAAGAGGGTATTTTTGCAATTAGAATGTTACAAAGCAGACTGCGGATGCCGTCTGACGAAAAGTTATCAAAGCAGACTTCTATCGCAGTCTGACAAAAAGGGTATTATTGAAATTGACCCAAACTTTGACTTTTTTGTCAGACTGCATTAGATGTCTGAGAAAAAGAAAAAAGTATTTATGCAATTGACCAAAATTTTGACTTTTTTGTCAGACTTCTCCTGCAGTCTGAAAAAATTATGGGGTAGTTTTGCAATTGACCGAAGTTTGACTTTCGTTCCCAGACTTCCAGCGCAGTCTGAAGAAATCCGTCAGACTGCGCTACAAGTCTGACAGAAATGGTGTATTTTTGCGTTGACCAAAATATTCGATATCAGACTTCTTTAGCAGTTTGATGGATTTCATCATTTTCAGACTGTCATAGAAGTCTGAAAAAATTTCCCTACTATTCAGACTTCCATAGAAGTCTGATACTTTTTCCCCCATTTTGGTTGACTTTTGCAAAAATTTGGTCAATTGCAAAACTACCCTGTTTTTTTTTCAGACTTCTCATTCCGTCTGAAAAAACAGTCAACTTCCGGTCAAAGTCACTCATTTTTCCGTCATACTAAATATGAAGTCTGAATAAAAAGTCAAGTTTTCGGTCAATTGCAAAACTACCATATGCCTCGATTAGAGGATTTTTCTTGATTTTTTTTTGTTTTCAAAGGAAATTACCAAACTTCAATTTTAATCTGAGTATTTAAAAGTCAATTGCAAAACTACACTCTCGTTAACCATATGGGTTTCATCAGACTTCATGGGAAGTCTGAAATCGCGAAACATATCTGAAAATCTGCGAATCATGTGAAAAATCATCTAAATCCGGTTTTGAGATCGTTTTTACCTTCGTCAAGCGCCCAGAACTTCTAGTTACACCGATACCCAACAAACCCAACCATTTTTATGCAAGAATAACCGAAATCGCAAAAGATACGAAATTTAACGTTTTAAAAACGTGAATTATAGAGATTTTTGGATGAAATTGGAGAGGAAATAGGAGAATAGAAGGTTGTGAACTCTAATATAGAGGTTTAATGGCTCGAAATTGGTTGTGTGAGGCATTAGGAGCTCAAATTTGGTTGTTAATGGTGGTTAAGTGAATTGGAGAAAATTGCAGTTTCGTAATTTAGTTAGATCTGAATGTTTTTTTGTCTTTTGAAAAAAACTTTAGACTCTAATAGCAGTCTGAGTAATGGCATTTGCGTGAATACCCAGACTCTTAAAGGGCAATTCGTGGGATTCTGAAAAATAGGAGAGGAATATGGCATTTTTAGCTTTGACTTCAAATTGTATGGTATTTTTGTAAATATGCCTATTTTTAAGCCACTTTTGAGGCTAAGCCTTATTTTTCTTAGACATTTTTCATAGCTCTCTATTCTATTGAGACTTTTGGTGATTGATATTGTAAGCTTGGAGAAGAATCTCTGCATCTATTGAGAATAATTCTAAACCCTTTCCTCTCTGTAATTATTATTATGAGTTTCTCTTTATCTCCTTGCTTGTTCTCTGTTGCCATCTCTGCATAGTTAGGTTAGGGTTTCAACGGGATCCATGAATTATTGAATTAGACATAGATAGGGATTTATCTTTTGTGGTTTTCACTTATTATTGTGTTTATTGCTTAGGCTAAGTTGACCGCTTTGCCTCTGAACTAGGGTTTAATCTATACCACGGAAGTGTTGTAGGTTGCTAGAAAGAACATAAGCGAGCGAATTGTCCTTAGCCAACGGAAGTTGATGTTAAGGCAATTCGTGAACATATTGAACCTATTCATTAATGCAACGGAAGTTAGGATTTTAGGTTGCTAGATTTAGTAATCAATGCCACGGAAGTGGATTGGTTAGATATTTATGTTCGAGTTTGAAACTTGTGTTTAATCGTTCCATGAATAGTTGTTTGATTGATGATCTCTAAATTCCCGCGAAGAAACCCTCGACCTAACATTTTTCTCTTATTGAATTTACACCACTCTTAGTTATTTTCATTACTTTGCAAATCAAATCTTATTATTATCTTAGCTTAATTTCATATTGTGAGAATCGTAGTGTAACCTTGGTCTCTATGGATTCGATCCTAAAGTACTACATTGACATATTGATATGATTGCAGTAGTGTGCACTTTAGCTATTAATTGACTACGTGGTAAAACACCCTAAATCAATTTGGCGCCGTTGCCGGGGACCAATAGCGTTACCTTCAATTCTGAATTTGAAATTTAGTATAAGATTTACTAACATTTTATTTTCTTCCTTTTTGTCTCTTATAGTTGATGGCCATGGACTACAAGGATGCCACATTTGATGAATACATACAAGATGAGCCATACGTAGAGCCACCATTTGATGAAACGGTACTCACACCAGAACAAAAAGTGGAGTTGGATAAGCATCATGTAGAGAACCCAACGATGAAAAAGAGTTACCTAGCCGCTATAATTCGTTTGAACCTCATGTCACATCGGGAATCACTTGAGGGAAGGAAGCTCACAATGTCCGAGATAATAGTACCTCATGCGCTTAAAGAGGTAATTTATTGGGTTCCATCATGCCAACTAGAAGGTATTTTTGACTCAACCTTTGAAATCTATGATTCTGAGGATAGTCATTTGCCTTGCATTGAAGATGTAGCTTCTAGTTTGCATACTCATGTGCTCATTAATGAATGCTACGATTTAATATGTGAGTCTCAAAGACTATATTCCTTAAGAGTAGAAAAGTTTGCTAGAGATTACCATGAAGTATGTTTTGATATTAATTATCTATGTGCTTTGAATGTTCATAATCTCGAGTTTAAGTTTTCAATACCTAAGGAATCTAGATCCCTTCTTGAAAAATCTTACCTAGGGGATGTGCTTGATGAAGATAAGATCTTGAATGAGGTAGATGACCCTAAGGTTGAGATGGAATCTAGGAAGGAGGGTATTGTGTTTTACATTATTGATGGAGATGAAGTTGACTATTTTATGATAAACTCGTTTAAACCTGCAGTTGAATTTATTTTTTCATCAAGTGCATTTGATCCTCATGAGAATCTCACCATCAAAGAAAATTCTAAGATATATGCTACATTCGTAGTAAACTTCCTTGATGTAAGTTTTGTTTATTTGCCATGGAGTGCACATTTTGTTTCTTGCCCTAACAAAAGAAGGACCAATGGTGCATTGGCTCAACCTTTTGATTCTCATGATTAATATCTGAGACCGAAGTCAAGCTAACGACTATAAACAAGCGCTTGGTGGGAGGCAACCCACCGGTACGTTTTCTTTTCTTTTATTGTACTTTTTCTTGAGTCTGTCTTGCCTTACTCTTGATTTATTTTCACACCGCGACAGTATGAAGTAAGTCTGGGGGAGGGTCTTTGTCGTTACTAACGCTATTTTCTTTCTTTTGTTTTCTCTTTTGAGTCATTTTGATGTTTTCTTTGAGTCATTTTGTTTTATTGAGTCAAAACTTGTTGGAGATTATGATCACAACCTTTGAATTTTTATGTGATTTGCATCTAAGTGACCATTGTTACAGAGTTAGCTTCAGATCAGACTAATGGAAAATCTAAAGGCTGGCCAGTTAATAAGAGGCATCCATGTTTCCAGAAAAATTCAAAAAGCTTGAGCTAGTTTCTGAGCTTTTAGTTTTACCTCATCATCATGATTGGTGTCTTCATAGCATGACTCCTCATTCGTATCTGACAAGGCGACCTTTGTGAAAGTATGGTACTCCTCTCCCTTACTTAAAATAAAAAGCAGAAAATATGAAATCATTTTCTTTCGGGTAAAGGGATAGGAAAATTTCCATCGATCCCATTATTTTACTTCGAAAGAGATGATCACACTAAGGTTGAAAGCAAGGTTGAGGAAAATTTCCAGGGATACCACTATTCGCCTTCACCTTAGAAATAAAGGGTGACACTTATATGAACCGGAGATTCGGTGGCAAAAACCATCAATACTCGAATTCCATCCGCCATTAACCCTACAGAAAGAAAATGAGAAAATAATAAATCTGGGGGAGGCAAAAAGTACTAAAGGTTGTGTTGTTGTGTCGTCACGTGATATACTTGGTTTTTACCGTTTTCTACACATGTTTTGGTGTTTCTTTTGAATATTTTATCGATTCAAAGTGTGTTTTTAGAGTCTTTTAGTCTTTTATCGAGTATTTTCAGGTTTTCGGAGACTTTAGGAGAAAAAATAGCCGTTTTGGATGAAAATGAGCATATGGAGGTGCAGAATCATGAAGAGACGTCAGAAGTTTGGCAGTCGTTGAAGGTCCTCCCACCAATGGATCGAGCTGAAATTTTGACAAAATATCAATCTTTGAATTATCTTTCATTTGCAAGTGGTTTGAAGAAAATCCAACGGTAATATCAAGAGTTATACCCGATTTACTGAAGACAGGTCAATCTACCTCGCAGAAGAAGCCTGCGCAGAACATGGAGGCTTGCATCGATCGATGCAACATGACAGAAATTTGCAGGAGCTTCCTAATCGATCGATGCATAACTTGCATTGATCGATGCACTTCACAGACGAAAAAGCAGTTTATGCAGTGTCTAAACTTCGTATTTTGCCCCAGAATCATCCTATCTAAACCTAATTCGACCCATGACCTATATATACTTAATTTTCGGCCTCTTTAAAGGCTAAGCTTTAATTTTCTTAGACACCTTTCATCTCTTTCAATTGTATGCTTGGGAGAAGATCTTTGAACCTCTTCTGACAAATTTGGAGAAGATTCTGAACCCTCTTATTATCTATTGAATTTCTTTATGATTTCTCTCATACCTCTTTGCTTATTCTCTGCAACTACGTGTGAGTAGATTCCATAGTTAGGTTTAGGGTTTCAACGGGATCCATGAATCATTGAATTAGACACAAATAGGGATTTATCTTTTGTGGTTTTCGCTTATTGTTGTGTTTATTGCTTAGGCTTAAGTTGAAGCTTAGTCTCTGAACTAGGGCTTAATATATACCACAGAAGTGTCGTAGGTTGCTAGAAAGAACATAAACGAGCGAATTGTCCTGAGCATGCGAAAGTTGATGTTTAGGCGATTCGTGAACATATTGAACATGCTCATTAATGTTGATCTAGAATTCTATGCCAACAGAAGTTAGGATTTTAGGTTGCTAGGTTTAGTAATCAATGCCACAGAAGTGAATTGGTTAGATATTTATGTTTGAGTTTGAAACTTGTGTTTAGTCATTCCCTGAATAGTTTCCTGATTCATGATTTCTGGATTCCTGAGAATAAACCTTTGACCTAACGCTTTTCTTTTATTGAATTTACATCGTCTTAATTGCTTTCGTTACTTTTCCAAAACCAACCATATTCTTGTCTTAGCCTAGTTTCATAATTGTGAGAATTGTAGTGTAACCTTGGTCTATGTGGATTCGATCCTAAAGTACTGCATTGACAACAGTTACGATTGCGGTAGTGTGAACTTTAGTTATTAATTGACTACGTGGTAAAACACCTAAATCATCACGATATCGAAAGGGAAAGAGTCTAGAAGGTTCTTGGCACTATGATCTTTGATGAGACCCAACAATGATGGCTTTTGATTATTCCACGAAATTATGAGTTGAATCTGGGAGGCTGTGATGCTTGCAGAGAAGTACATTGTGGTTCGATCTAGAGCTAGTTTGGCGATACGTGGATTACTAAGGTAATGGTCATTGCAGAATTCTATAGGAAATGTGAGTCTCCGTGTTTTTCAAACTTTTTCTTCTTGCTTAGTTTTCTGTTTGCTTGAAGACAAGCAAAAGACTAAGTAAGGAGGAATTGATATTGAAAGGACCGCACTATTTTTTTTTTTTGCAGAATTAATTAAACAATAATTAATATATAATACAAACATAGGTACTACAGCTTACGCAAGCTAACGAATTTACAACAGCTAAAAACAACTGGTATCGATCGATACTCCCCTAGTGCCGATCGATACCCAAACAACAACAACAATTTACAAATACCCCGGGTCCTAATCATCCCCTCTTCACCGCCTCGATTCCACGATCACGCCTTATCTTTACCTGCATCGACAAAAGTGATGCATCAACATTTGGCTAACCAAATGCTGAGTGAGATTGATCACCCCAACAACAGGTTACCAATAAGCACAATAAACAACGATTATCCATGCTAAGAATTAGTTAACACCAATTAAAACTTTCAGCACAAAAGCAGCTGGTATCGATCGATACTCCCATAGTGTCGATCGATACCCAAACAACACACAATTCCCGACAAGGGACTGGTATCGATCGATACTAAAACCAACACCCAGTATCGATCGATACAAACACAACTCAAGTCCACCGACAAGAGACTGGTATCGATCGATACTCACGTGGTATCGATCGATGCCCACGAGACCTAAACACAGGAATCGCCATACAAGCCATAAAATGCATCAATCAACTCCACAAGGCATCACGCAAGCTTACTTGCTAACCTTTGGTCACAACTCACCATAAACACGATGGATCGAGCTCTAAAACAACTTCCCGAGCTCAAGATCGATCTCCCTCTCTTCTCACAAGTTCCCGCCAAAACCAAGCTCTTCCAACCTCCTTCGAGCTTCTCACAAGCTCAAACTCTCTTGATCTCGCAAGATCCAAGCTTCTCTTCCTGTCTCTTTCTCTCCTTCTCTCTCTCTCTCTTTCTTTCTCTCTTTCGCGACCAGCTATGGTCTTATCCTCCAAGGATAGACTTTTATACTCGAAAGAAGATAAGAGAAGAAGACAACCAGGAGAAAAACCCGGCTGGTGTCGATCGATACAGGCCAGTATCGATCGATACCGCCTCCCGGAACAAACCCGAATTAATTATTTTTTTCCTCAATAATCAATTCTTCCAGAACACGGGCATTACAGATATACTCGGGTTTTACCATTTTCTAACATGTGTTTTTATGTTGGTTTTGAGTCTTTTATTGAGTTAAAGTGTGTATTTAGAGTCTTTTAGTATTTTATCCAGTCTTTACAGGTTTTAGGTTGATTTGGAGGAAAACAAGGCATTTTGGTTGCAAAAGGTGAAACTGGGAATGTAGAGTCATGCAGAAGCGTCTGACGTTTGGCATTCTTTGAAGGTCCACCAATGGATCGAGCTGAAATTTTGATACAAGATAGAGCTGTAAATTAACTTTCATTTGCAAGTGGTTTGAAGAAAATCCAAGGTGCGATCAAGAGTTATACCCGATTTACTGAAGACAGGTTGATATGCTCAATTTAATACCCTAACAGTACTAAAGCAGTAGTTGTAATATAGCTAGGGGTCGAACCACAGAAGACTCACAGAAACGCACAATAGATTATATAGAATAGAATTAAGCTAAGCCAGAAGATGTAATTAAAAACAGTGCAGAAATTAAAAGGAGTTGTATTCAATCAGGAAAATATAGGCCCAGGGTTTTTCTCAGGAAATCAATGAATGCAATTAACTAACTAACAGGATTCAGATTTAGCACGGTTCTTGAACTCAAATCACTAAACTATAGCTAACCAACTCTCGTTGCGAAAACTATCTAAATCTAAATCCTAGGAATTCCAAATCTCTTTGCGAATCCTAAAGTCTAAATCAGCTTTAATATCAGGTTTGATATGTTCACAAATCAATTAAACCAAATCTCTTTGCGAATAATCAATTTGCTCACCTATGTTCTATCAGGTAATTAATCGCACTCTCGCGCCTAATCAATTATCCTAAGATCTAAATTCCAGATTTGTCAACCTAGAATTAGCTTTGAACACAACCTAAGGTGAAGAACTAATTCAGATGGTGAATCCTAAACAGATAATTAACCTAGCATTCAAAGAAATTCTTTATGAGAAAACCCTAAACCTAAGGTGGATCTACTCAGACATGGCAATTGAATCAATAGACATGTTTGAATAAATCGTCAATAGAATAAGATAGAAGGGTTTAGAGATCTGATCTCGGACGAAGGGAGATTCAGACTTGTCTCTCTAAAACCAAAGTAAAATCAAACACAGAAATAAAGCATAGCCTAAACAAGTGGCTGTAAAATCCTATTTATAACCTAAAACACGTTTTGGGCCATCTTGTAATTATCAGAGTCTTCTGTGCCAATTCTGCAATTCTTCAACTCTTCATTAAGTCGCGATCCTTCTGTTTCCACGACAGGTATCGATCGATACTAGGCAGTATCGATCGATACTCAGGTGATTTTGATGTCTCAGCTACACGGATCTCTGCTTCGCTCCAGAATGTTCCAGAAAGCTCAAATATCTCCAGTTAAGCTCCAAATGTGCTATAACCTGTAAAAGACTCTAAAATACTACAAAACACTAGAAAGACTCTATAAAAAGGACTTATATCATGGCCTAAACAGGGTAAAAATCATGATATATCAACTCCCCCAGACTTAGCATTTGCTTGCCCTCAAGCAAATAAAAGACTAAACAGAGAAAGAGGTTTGAAAACGTAGAGACTCACCTTTTCCTGAACCATCGAAATGACCTTTTTCCCAAGCACCCAAATGTCACCAAATCAGCTTTTGATCTAACCACCATGTACTTCTCCGTAGACATTCGCAGCTTTTCCAGACTCCACACAAAATCCCACAGCATTGTTCAAGTAAAGCCCTCATCGCCAGTTTCATCTCTGCAGCTAATATTCAAGAACCTTCTAGACTCTTTACCAGACAATATCATGACAAGGAACCACCCTTTTTCACACTTTTTGTATCAATTTCTCTCCCTCAGACTTATTTCTTATTATGTTCTCATTATTTTTTTTTTATTTTCAGCTTAGCATATACACATCAAGGTATGAGACGCGAGTATTGATGGTGTTTGCCACCAAATCCCTGGTTCTTCCTTCTCTATGTATCAAAGGATGTAGGCGAATAATGGCATCATAGGAAAATCCTAGCCTCGCTTTCAAACCTTTGTGTGATCATCCCCTCTTAAGTAGAATAATGGGATCGCTGGAAATTTTCCTAACCCTCTACTCAGAAGAAAATCATTTCAATCTTTTATGCTCTTATCTATCAACTTATAACAGGGGAGAGAGATACTATAACTCTAAACAAATGGGTTCCTTTATCAGATATGAATGATGAATCAAGCTCTAAAAACACTAACCACATTGATGAAGTGCAAAAATTTGGCTCAGGCTTCAGAAGAACTCTGCTGGAGACATGGATGTTTTCTAGTCAACTGGTCAGTCTTTGGATTTTTCAGTAGTCGATCTAGAACTGATCCTGTAACACTGTGCACTCAAAAACAAAATCGAATCAATAGGTTCAAGCACATGATCATTATCTCCAACAAGTTTTGACTCAATAAAACAATTTTGACTCGATAAAACGACTGACTCTAAGAAGAACAAAAACAATGTCAGCAGACACCTCCCCCAGACTTGAACAACACTGTCCCCAGTGTTATCTAGCCTAGAGTCAGTGAAAGAAAACAAAAGAATAGAATAAAATTGGGAAAAACAAGAAGTTACCTTGCTGGAACATAGAGTATCGACCGACACACAGCATGTATCGATCGATACAGGCTTAAGTCGACATGAACCTTTCTCAATCGCGTAGGGTATCGATCGATACTGAAGGGTATCGATCGACACTCAGGCGATTTCGAGTTTTGCTCCTTGTTTATCCTGACACAAACATAAAACGAACGAAACATAAAAACAAAAACGACTCAAAAACAGACTCACCAGTGGGTTGCCTCCCACCAAGCGCTCGTTTAACGTCAATAGCTTGACTGTAACGCCCTTCAGGCTGGATAAGAGTGAGAGTTTGCATCAAAACAGGCTCCACAACTCGACATTGCTATTTTCAGAGTTTTGCTCATCATGCTGTCCACAAACTCCTGTCCTTTCTCTTTCAGCTCAGAAGTGAGAAGTACTCTAGCCTTAGAGAATGGTTTGGAGGCTCCTTTGCACTTCACCTTGTACTCAATCGAATCTCCATTACACTTCTGAGGTATCAAAGTGACATGGGGATTCTCGACCTTGTTGCTCTTGGCTTTCTTCTTTGTTGCCTTAGCTTTCCTGGCAACTTCTTTGGGGATGCTGGGCGGTGCATCAGGAGGCTCTTCCAAAATATCAACTGCTAGCGACTCTCCTGTGACAACCTTGATGCTAGAAACACGTGTGGGAGCAACTCTATGGGGAATGGCATCATAGTAGACATCACCGTCAATGTAAGAGAAGGAGAGCCTCTTATTAGGTGTGTCTATGATCGCGCCAGCAGTAGCCATGAACGGTCGTCCCAGGAGTAGAGGAACCTCAGATCCTTTGTTCATCTCCACAACCTGAAAGTCAGTGGGCAACAGACAATCTCCTACTTTAACAGGCAAAGCACGGATAGTACCGTATGGAGGTGAGGTGGAAGAGTTTGCAAACGTGAGAAGCAAAGTAGGGGGTCTAATGTCAGCCTTCAATCGTTCAGCAATTTCCTTCGACATCACATTGACACTAGACCCTGAGTCAACGAGAGACTCTTTGAACTCGATTCCTGAGATAGAGCATGGTACCGCGAATTTCCCTGGGTCTTCCCTCTGTTTCAATTGCCGCGGCTCTTGTGACTTGCGTCTTGCCTCGATAAAGAGTGCATTGACTTCTTCCTCAGTTTCTCTGCAGTCTTTGAAGTGACTCAGCAGAGGCCAGCCCTCTAGAGCTTCTTCAAAAGTGAACGAATGAGGTATCCTTCGTACCCTCTTCTCAAAGCCACGCAGCTGCTTTGGAGTGATAGGATCTTTGAGGTGTTTAGGAATGGGATTCACCTTCTTGGGGTTGCGAAGTCTTTTCTCAGCTCGTTCCTTAGCTATCGCTGCCTGATACTGGGTTTCCTGGTCTTCCCAAAATTGTATTGAATCGTGCTGCTACTACTTGAGCTTCCTCAGTCGAAATCTCATGTGTTTTCACAGTTTCTTGCTCGATCTGCGAGGGGTATCGATCGATACCAGGCAGGGTATCGATCGATACTGCCGCTTTTGAATCGTTCCTGGCAGGTACATCTTCATCAGAACGAAGATTCACGTTCGGGTTATCCAACAAATACTGTAATCTAGCAATCTCCCATTCCTCCCTTGTTAACTTAGGAACTATAGGATAAGGCATCCTGGGTATATATACTCGTTCTGCAACTACCTTTGGTGCCACAGTCGAAGTCTCAGTTGTCTCCTCCGAAATCGCCTTGGTATCGACCGATACCAATGGGGTATCGATCGATACACGGGTTTTTGAAGTATCTCGTTTCAAAATTGTAACCGGCATCGATCGACACTTGTGGGTATCGATCGATGCCCTGGCGATTTCAGGTTCCTCATCGAAATTTCCTGCACTCGAGATGATGGCATTGATGTGTGCTCTTGGATTTTCATTTCTTCCTGGAAGAAAACCTTCCTGCCTCTGCACAGCTGATGCGGTTTGAGCCACCTGAGTTTCCAGATTCTTCTGACCAATACCAATAGCATCGATCCTTCCACTCAGATCTTTGTACATGGCGTCCATCTTACCATTGAAGGTCACTGTGATCTGCTGCTGTCCTTGAACGAGTGTTTCAAACATGGTCTCAATCTTGTTCTCTGATGTTTTAGCAGGTACAGGTTCGTAAGAAGAATTCCCGTAGTTCCTAGTGTAACCGCTGTTTTGGGCTGGCTTCTGGTTGAATCCTCCTTGCTGGAAGTTGTTGTTGAAGCTCCGATTGTTGTTGAATTGGTTCCTCTGTCCCTGAAAACTAGAACCGCCAATGTAGTTGACATCTTCTGCTTCATTCTCATTGAATACCTCAACATCTTCAGCAAAATGAACGGCTTTTGTTGTCTTTCCCAGCAGGAGACTGTGCATTGAATCCAGCTGAGCCTTAACTTCAGCGATCTGTGACCCATCTTGATTACCAGCCAGCCTCTTGCGCTCGAAATCTGCGCTCTTGGTGCTACTACTGGAGGCAAAGTTCTCAATCAACACAATAGCATCCTCAGGATATCTGGTGTTGAAATTACCATTGCTGGAAGCGTCCAGACCCATCTGATATCTCCAGTCTACTCCTCTAAAGAAGATACCCAGCAGCTGCACATCAGAGTATCCATGATGTGGACAATCTCTCTGGTACGATCTGAATCTTGTCCAAGCAGCCTTGAATGCCTCAGTAGGTCCTTGAGAAAAAGTGGAGATCTTATTCCTCAGATCTTCAGATCTTCCATCATCATAGAAGTTAATCAGGAAGGCTCTCTTGGTGTCCTCCCAATTAGTTAGCGATCCAAGAGGTAGCTGCCTCAGCCAGTAAGTAGCTTCTCCACCCAGAGAGTAGGGGAAAAGCTTGCAGAAGAGATAGTCGTAGGACACTCCATTGCTTTTGATGCTAGTGACCAAGTCCTCGAACTTCTCTACATGGTCCATTGGATGTTCATGAGGAAGACCATGGAAGAGATGCTGTCCTACTAGAGTGTAGTAAGCAGGTTTCAGCTCGAAGTCATTCCTCTCATACGCAGGAGGACGAATCGCTGACCGATTGGCGAAAAAGTGCTCTGGCCTGTTGTACTCACCAATCGTTCTTCCACGATTAACCACAGCATTCTCAACGTTGGCGCGCCCAGCTGGCGCGACAATTTCAATGACAGAAGCTGGGACAACGACGTTTCCAGCCTCATCAAGTCGCTGCCCTCTCTCATTACACACATGACCCTCTTGGTCTCTCAGAATCACAGCTTCATCAGCTCTTAAAACCACTGGGTTGTTCATCCCTGATGTTTGCTTGGTCTTTCTGTTTGTGCGTTCCACAAGTGCTAGCTGTTCCAGTGACAGTCCAACTAGCTGAGTGCTCTTGTTGCTCCTGGTTTCACGAACAGGCATACACCTGCAAAGAAAACACTAGGCAAAGCACGTAAGTAACCAGAAAAATACGTTGAGTATCGATCTATACAAAGTGGTGTCGATCGATACCAACAAAGAAATCGCCGGAGTATCGACCGATACTAGTGAGTATCGATCGATACCGACGAACTTAATCAAAATTCTAAACTAAAATCTAATGGCGAATTGAGTCCCCGGCAACGGCACCAAAATTGATATGCTCAATTTAATACCCTAACAGTACTAAAGCAGTAGTTGTAATATAGCTAGGGGTCGAACCACAGAAGACTCACAAAAACGCACAATAGATTATATAGAATAGAATTAAGCTAAGCCAGAAGATGTAATTAAAAACAGTGCAGAAATTAAAAGGAGTTGTATTCAATCAGGAAAATATAGGCCCATGGTTTTTCTCAGGAAATCAATGAATGCAATTAACTAACTAACATGATTCAGATTTAGCACGGTTCTTGAACTCAAATCACTAAACTATAGCTAACCAACTCTCGTTGCGAAAACTATCTAAATCTAAATCCTAGGAATTCCAAATCTCTTTGCGAATCCTAAAGTCTAAATCAGCTTTAATATCAGGTTTGATATGTTCACAAATCAATTAAACCAAATCTCTTTGCGAATAATCAATTTGCTCACCTAGGTTCTATCAGGTAATTAATCGCACTCTCGCGCCTAATCAATTATCCTAAGATCTAAATTCCAGATTTGTCAACCTAGAATTAGCTTTGAACACAACCTAAGGTGAAGAACTAATTCAGATGGTGAATCCTAAACAGATAATTAACCTAGCATTCAAAGAAATTCTTTATGAGAAAACCCTAAACCTAAGGTGGATCTACTCAGACATGGCAATTGAATCAATAGACATGTTTGAATAAATCATCAATAGAATAAGATAGAAGGGTTTAGAGATCTGATCTCGGACGAAGGGAGATTCAGACTTGTCTCTCTAAAACCAAAGTAAAATCAAACACATAAATAAAGCATAGCCTAAACAAGTGGCTGTAAAATCCTATTTATAACGTAAAACACGTTTTGGGCCATCTTGTAATTATCAGAGTCTTCTGGGCCAATTCTGCAATTCTTCAACTCTTCATTAAGTCGCGATCCTTCTGTTTCCACGACAGGTATCGATCGATACTAGGCAGTATCGATCGATACTCAGGTGATTTTGATGTCTCAGCTACACGGATCTCTGCTTCGCTCCAGAATGTTCCAGAAAGCTCCAATGTCTCCAGTTAAGCTCCAAATGTGCTATAACCTGTAAAAGACTCTAAATTACTACAAAACACTAGAAAGACTCTATAAAAAGGACTTATATCATGGCCTAAACAGGGTAAAAACCATGATATATCACAGGTTAATCAGCCTCGCAGAAGAAGCATGCTAAGAACATGGTAGCTTGCATTGATCGATGCAAGGAGTGCATCGATCGATGAAAATGTTCAGGAGCTTCAAAATCGACCGATGCATACCTTGCATCGATCGACGCACTTCCCTGACGAAAAAGGCAGTTTCTGCAGTTTCTAAACTTCCTATTTTGCCCCAAAATCATCTTAACTTAACCTAATTCGACCCATGACCTATATATAATTATTTTTAAGACAATTTTGGGGCTAAGACTTGTTTTTCTTATACATCTTTCATATCTCTTTTTTGACTGCTCTCTATTCTATTGAGACTTTTGGTGATTGATATTGTAAACTTGAAGAAGAATCTATGCATCTATTGAGAAGAATTTTAAACCCTTTCCTCTCTTTAATTATTATTATGAGTTTCTCTCTATCTCCTTGCTTGTTCTCTATTGCCATGTCTGAGTAGTTTCCTCGCTAGGTTATCGGTATTCAATGAGTTCATGGATAGATCGTTAGGTTGTTCGAATTGAGATTTTCTTTAAAGTTTTTCATCTAAATTTATGTTTAATGCTTATTGCTTGATTGACCATCTAGCTACTGCTCATAGGTATATTTACTCACCGAAAGTGTTGTTAAATTATTTGAACCGATTTAGATGAACAAATCATGATAACCGACGTGAGTTGAGTTATTAGACTTTGTGAACATATCGAACTTGAAATATTTATGCATGTTTAAGTATTTAATTACCAACGGGAGTTGAGTGATTTAAGTTGGTTAAACATAATAATTGGCGCTGCGGAAGTATGTTAATTATTAATTCATGATTCGAGTTCATAACATATTTTTTGAATTCTCTATCTAAATTATCCGATTTAATTGATCCATGATACTCTGCGAAGTTTCTGATGCCTAATACTTTGTCTACTGATTTTACATTGTTTTTATTTGCTTTTAAGTTATTTATTTGTTATTTTCGTCACTATTCACAGCTCTAAAACAAAACCTCATATAATTTCATCTTAGCTTAACTCGATTCTTGAAAACTCGTCGAGTGATTTTTTGGTCTCTAGTGGATTCGACCCCTAAGTACTACTGCGTTTACTGTGCACATGCAGAAATATTTCAGGGTGAAAACTTCACCTCATCAAGTTCTCTGTTGCCATGTCTGAGTAGTTTCATAGTTAGGTTAGGGTTTCAACGGGATCCATGAATCATTGAATTAGACATAGGTAGGTATTTATCTTTTGTGGTTTTCGCTTATTGTTGTGTTTATTGCTTAGGCAAAGTTGACCGCTTTGCCTCTGAACTAGGGTTTAATCTATACCACGGAAGTGTCGTAGGTTGCTAGAAAGAACATAAGCGAGCGAATTTTCCTTAGCCAACGGAAGTTGATGTTAAGGCAATTCGTGAACATATTGAACCTATTCATTAATGCAACGGAAGTTAGGATTTTAGGTTGCTAGATTTAGTAATCAATGCCACGGAAGTGGATTGGTTAGATATTTATATTTGAGTTTGAAACTTGTGTTTAATCGTTCCCTGAATAGTTGTTTGATTCATGATCTCTAGATTCTCGCGAAGAAACCCTCGACCTAACGTTTTTCTCTTATTGAATTTACACCACTCTTAGTTATTTTCATTACTTTGCAAATCAAATCTTATTATCATCTTAGCTTAATTTCATCTTGTGGAATCGTAGTGTAACCTTGGTCTCTGTGGATTCGATCCTAAAGTACTACATTGACATACTATTATGATTGCAGTAGTGTGCACTTTAGTTATTAATTGAATACATGGTACAACACCCTAAATCAAGAGTTTCAAGGTGCAAAAGAAGGGTAAGGGAACTAAGGTCAAGAAGAAGGAAACAAATGGAACCCACCCTCCCACCCTTGTCATCAACGAACCAAGCAAGCCCAATGCGGATAAGTTCACGCTTAACCAACCTACTACCATGACACTCACACCTTCGAAATACAATGATGGTGTGGTTGAGTACAAAGTGAAGTGTAAGGGAAGGTATAAGCCCTTTGCAAAGGTTAGAGCACTTCTCACACCCGAGCTCAAAGAGAAAGGTGTAACGGGTATTGAAGAGGTCATGAGCAAGATCCTCACTCTCGAGCTCACGGACCAACCACAGAGTTCCACCACTCCTCTTCTCACCCCCGTCTAAAAGGGTAACAAACGTCGAGCTTAGTGACGTTAAACAAAGCGCACTTGGGAGACATTCTCATGTCTATCTTTATAAATATTTTCTATCTTTTAAGTGCTTTTTAATGTTTTAGTTAAGTAGTCGTAAGGTTTTTGATGGTAGCAAGGTCATGGCAAAACAACAACGGTGTTTGATGTTGGAAAGCTCTCCATTCTCTCCATGTCCAAGGTATCACTCCAAACTTATAAATAGTTTTCTTTTCTTTTGATTCTTTGCATTTTGCTTTTGTTTTTGGTCTCTCTCTTGAATTTTTTTCACACCAAGACGGTGTGATTTAAGTTTGGGAGAGGGACCGGTATCTAACATTGTGTTCTTTATTCTTGTTTTCGATTTTGCATCTCTTGAGTCTCATGCATATCATGCATTCACTTATGACATAGAAAAACACAAAAAAAAATCGAAAAATTTGAAAAATTTGAAACACAAAAGAAACCATCTACTTGTATTTCATGTGTAGGATTGAGTCTAGTTTACATATAGGGTGCTTGCCTATTCCATTGGGAGCAATGATGTACATTACTTGTAGGATATCACTTTAAGAAATTGATTCAACGCAATGCATTCAAGTGAGTTTGAAAGTAAGGATGCACCATCTTTAGATCCCATGCATCATTGTTCTTGTCTTGATTGAAGAAAGTTGTGAATTGAATTCAACCCTAGTAATAAGAACTTTAATCTTGCCTTGCAATTATCATGTTTGTGCATCTTTGAATGAACTCGTGGATACCTATATACATATTTGGATCTTCTTTTTCCTTTTTACCACCCTTGTGGATCAAGTAGCCATATCCCATTTTTGGAATGGTTTTCCTCACCTCGAACTAAACCTCCTTTCAAACCAATTTTTTTTGTGAGTGATGGAGAGGCCTATTTTTCGAGCAAACTTGGCAAAAAGTGTTAGGTTTAGGGCGACAAGAATGGTTTCTCATGTAGATCTATCTCCAACATCAATGAGCTAGTCTAGGGATAAGTTAGCTAGGATGGGAAGTCTTGGGGTGCTTGTTGGGAACGGATAAGAAATGACAAACGAAGGTGATTTGTTGGAAAATAAAGGTGGAACAAAAAGGAAAATATGGTAAGAAGGAAAAGGGGAATACAAAGTGTGAAGTGGTTGGTGACAATGTATAAGATTATATCTTAGCGTTAGATTTAGCCTCAAAATGTAAAGTGAAAAGGAAAGAAGCCAAAAATTGGCAAATGCATCAAGTGATGAGAAATGAGGCAAGATAAATAAATAAAAAAGAAGAGCTAAGGTAACGAAAAGGAAGAGCACCAAGCTACAAGTTCAACGGAGAAGAAGATATCCCCCTAAGTGAGAAAAAGATGAAGTGGAGAAACAAGAAAGCGTGTGGGACATGAAGGCAAAAGGTCTTTTTAAAAAAGGGTAGCTTAAACCAGTCCTGACCCAGGCCATTCTCCATACCGACCAAGACCCGCTCAGTATCCAGCTTCAAGACGCCACAGTACCGACCCATCTTTGGTCGGCACCACCGACCGGTACGAAGAAGAGGCTAAAAGAAAACATGAATTCGGAGCAACCACGCCGACCGACTTCGGGTCGGTATCACCTGATCGGTATTGAGGCAGGGACTAATACCGACCCATGCCTAACTTCATACCCATCCAAGGTCGCCCGGCACTCATCCTCCCAACCAAAAACACCGACCGTCTTCACTCTCTGTGCATACCCATCTTCGCTCGCCATTCAACTTCAGGGCTCTCATACCGACAACCCCTTGCTCAGTACCACCTGCTCGGTATCAACACAAGGCCTCATACCGACCCAAGACCTTCTCCATACCGACCAATGTCCACCCGGTATCACAAGTCCAAATCCGTCCTCATCGAAGACAGCCGAAGTGACTGAAAATTAGGCCAGATGAAGAACTTATATTCGGATTTAGCTTAAGAGATCTTCATAGAAATTGTATATAATTGAGTTAGCTATCGTCTGGAGGTGGTTTCAAGTCATTTTTAGCAGTGGTTAGAAAGATACAGCAAATTTAGCAGGGACATGTCTGTCTGGTGCACAAACGAGTTAATGCTTAAACAATACCGACCAACATCTGGTTGGTTTTGACCACTTCGACCCAGATCCGACTGCATCAAAATCCGGTTTTTCCGGGGTTGACCTGGTCGGCCACCTTTTGTTATAAATACTTATAAACCTAATATTTATGATCTATGCTTTCTTTTATCTCTTGAAAAAGAACTCCCTTTTAGGGTTCTAAGTTTTCGTTGTAAGGGATATCTTTTTATGCAATCTAAAGTTTAGTTTTCTTAATTTCTTTAATCTCGCTAATTTTTAATCTTTATATTTTCTAATCATGAAATCTATCATCTCTCTTATGGGATTTGAGGGTTTCACCATGATTAGTGAGTAGTTCTTTTTGGATCATTTGGGTTTAGTATATTAGAGGGTTTCTTTTGTTAATCTTTGATGTCTAGAGCTTGATTACATTATTTCCTTTCTTATTTAGTGTTCTTAATGCTATATTAGGTTTGAGAAAGTTGATTTGGATCATATGGAATTTCATGCACACAAGGTGTTTGATGAAATTCCTCAATGGAACTAAATAAGAGATTTTCATACTTAACACATGAGAATGAATGTTTAAGATGAATTTTGGTTAATAGAATTTGTGTTTGATGCTTTCTAATTACTTTTTCACAAATAAGAATTTGATATTGATTGTGTAATTAGTGAAGTGATTAGTGATAAGAGATTAGATTAGTCTTGATTAGTGTTCTAGGCTTAAGGAAATGAACTTGTGTGATTGTATAGACATAATTGATTAGCTTAAGATTCCCCCCAAATCAATTGCCTTACCCAAAGATCCTCTTTTTAATCATTGTCGTAATCTTGTTTAATTTCTTTGTCTAGTTTCTTGCTTTGTCTTAATTTGAATTTGCGTTACTTGCTTAAGTTGTTAGTTTACTTGTTTAACTTGCTTTATTTTATGCTTTCAATATCATTAAGTTGTTAGATAAACCCCAATCCATTTGAATCGCTTAGCTTAGACAAATTCTTACATTCTTAGTGGATTGATCCCCAAGTATTACAATGATGGAATGGTTGGGTAATTGATTTGGATACACACAATTATCTTACATCAAGTCTCTACCTTTGACATCCTGGAGATTTTTCTCTGGCAGTACAAGTTCAGTCCACCATATACTCATATCCAGATATCTTACCTGGCCCAAAGGTTTGATTGAATCTCAGAAACACAACAAATAAAACCTATAAAAACTAACAACTGAAATCATAGACCATAGACAAACCTAAGAGCAAGCTGAGATATGTTCTTGCTACTTTCAACTGCAGCTTTCCAAGAAGATCGACTGCTTCTCTTAGGGATGTAAGTATCACCATAACAAAATCCAATAATCTTTTTAGAACCTCCTAATAAGCAACAGAAAATAATTAGTGTATCTCGAAAACCATTTAGTGGCATGAATTAGAATTTCTACAGAGGTAGCATCAATAAAGAAGTCAGAAAACCAAAAAAACTCACCAGTCACCACATGCTTATGAATGATGAAACTAGGGAAAATTAGTAGCACAAATGACATAAACAAACAAGTAAGACAAAACTTAAAAATTGTACAATGTGAAAATCCTCTCTGATATGAGTAAGAATTGCACCAATCGGTAAAGGCTTAAAGAGTGTTCTTTCTGCTCACTCACCTTAAATGTTGATATTACTGAGACAAAAATTTCTCAAAATTCACAATAGTATTAAGTTGAAAATGCTTCTGAATGTGATTTTTTTATATAATGAACACCCTTAGATTAGTTCGATACCAAATAACATATATATATACATGTAGAGCTTGTGATAATAATAAGATTCAGTTTGTAAACTTTGCTTTGTGAGCCTTTGTATCTATTTGGTGAGTCTCGTTATCTTTTAACAAGCAGCAGGTTTTGTTAACTTAAAAACACCACACAGATTGTCATTGCGAGCTCAGGCCGCAACCTCTGATTCGATCACACTCCTTAAACCTTGCATCCCGATTGGGTTGGTCAATCAATCGGTTCGAATCAAACTTCTTTGGATATGCCATTAAAATCCAGAACAATTGATTGAGACAGACATTATGTTAATGCTCTGTTTTGCTGGCATGATTTTAATGCTCTGTTTGGGAACAGAATAATAAGACACGAGACTAGTGGAGAACTTTGACTCAGACAACAAGAAGGTTGACTACAAAGTCCACATGATTTTGGAAAAGTCTTGCAGTTTTCTATGTGGTTGTGAGCCAATGTATCACCTCATATTCATTATATCAAGGAAAAAAACCATAAAATCACATTTTTAATCATTTTAAATATAGAGAGATTTTTACTCTCACTTCAAATCATCATGTTGAGATTAGATCCCTATCTCTAGATAATCACGGAACTGAGCAATAAGTAAAAGACACAGAGAATTAACGAGTTCAGATCACGGTGTGTGATCCTACGTCTCGGCCTGGAGCTTTCCAGTAATCCACTATCACCACATATTACAAAGCAAATAGGGTTCCTCACAATCTCTCTAAGAACAAGAAAGATCTCTCTAGTTTTCAGGATACATGAAACCCTCACACATGCCTGTCTTTATATAGACTAGGGCAATTACAAAGTTAAGACGGTTTAAACCTAAACCAAAGCCCAATAGGAAAAACACATTCCTAATTGACTAACCCAAGTCTCGGGCCTAGTTAATACTCATGATTTTCCATCACCAAAGCCCAACAAACTCCACCTTGATGACAATCATTGCCGAGTATAACTTCTTCATCTTTGCATTCATGTGCAGCTCCAGACAGTCCAACACCTTAGTGCTCTTCTAAGTTGAGAAAACTCAAAGCCTTCTCAAACTTATCCACAGGAAGTACCTTTGTCAACATATCAGCCGGATTCCTCTCAGTCGGAATCTTCGACAGCTTCACTTCACCAGAAGCAACAATATCCCTAATGAAATGCATCCTCCTGTTAATATGCTTTGTCCTCTCATGATGAACGTTGTTCTTGGCTAAACTCAAAGTACTCTGAGAATCACACCAGATCTCTACCGTGTCTTGTTTGAATCTGAATTCCTCAGTCAAACTCCTTAGCCAAATAGCTTCTTTTACAGCTTCCACCAACGTCATATACTCTGCCTCAGTTGTAGACAGTGCGATGACATGTTGAAGACTTGATTTCCAGCTTATAGCCGTCCCACCAGCAGTGAAGACATAACCTGAAATCGATCTACTTCTGTCCAGATCTGATGCGAAGTCAGAATCACATAAACCTTCAACCTTAAAATCCTTTGTCTTCCTGAACACAATCTTTCGATCCTGGGCACCTTTCAAATACCTTAGCACTCAGTTCACAACAGTCCAATGTATCATGCTTGGCTTACTCATGAACCTACTAACCAAGCCAACCGCATATGCAAGATCACACCTAGTTCCTAACATCGCATACATGATACTCCCAATAGCATTAGAGTATGGAATATCATCCAAGATTGTCTCTGCTTCATCATCTTTCACAGCAGACAACTTGAAGTACGAACCGATAGGTGTAGAAACAGATCTAGCATCATCCATATTGAATACCTGCAGAATCTTCTTGATATAACCAGATTGAGAGAAGGTGAGAACTCCACCTACACGATCACTCTCAATATCCATCCCAAGAATCCTTCTTGCAGCTCCTAGATCTTTCATCTCAAATCTACTGTTCAACAAATCTTTTACAATCTGTATCTCCTTCATATCCTTTGAAGCAATTAGCATGTCATCAACATATAGGAGTAGGTAGATGAAACAATTACCTTTGCCCTCCTTTATGTAAACACAGTGGTCGAACTCACTCCTCTTGAATCCATGACTTACCACAAATTGATCAAAGCACTTGTTCCATTGCCTTGAAGCTTGTTTAAGTCCATACAATGTTTTTTTCAACAAGCAGATGTGGTCCTCTTTTCCTTTAACCACACCTCCATTCCAGAAAGTTTTATCCCTGCTTTCAACAGCTTCCTGATAGTCCTTAGGTTCTTCAAAACTCATCTCGACAGCAGCGATTAAGGCGAAACTCGCTAAATCATAATCACCAAGATGTTCAGGCCGCCTTGTTGCTCGTTTAGATTTGTTTCGAGCTAACTCCCAATCTTCTAAAGATACGTTATATATTTCATGATCTCCAACAACTCCACCTGAAGATCCAACTTGACTGTCATCTTCAGTAACAGGAACTGTCGTATCTGATCCTTCTTGGTGTCGATCGATACTTGGGATGGCATCGATCGCTACCGCCTCGTGTCGATCTATACTCTCTCAGAGGTCGGGCTCCTCTNTTTAGGATTCGCAAAGAGATTTGGAATTCCTAGGATTTAGATTTAGATAGTTTTCGCAACGAGAGTTGGTTAATTATACTTTAGTGATTTGAGTTCAAGAACCGTGCGTAATCTGAATCATGTTAGTTAATTTAGCTGCATTCATTGATTTCCTGAGAAAAATTTTGGGCCTATATTTTCCTCCATTTGTTTACAACACTTTTAATTTCGTATTTGTTTTCGTTTACATCTTTTGATTTAGCGTATTTTGGATGTATATAATCTATTGTGTGAGATATTGAGTTCTTGTATTCGACCCCTGATTTACTGCAGCAACTGCTTTAGTACTATTTAGGGTATTAATTTGAGCATATCATAATCACACATTTTGATTCATCCAGAAGCCATACCTTGTACCCTTTGACTCCCTCCAGATAGCTTATGAAAACTCCCTTCATAGCTCTTGGCCTTAACTTCCCTTGATCTACATGAACATAGACCAATGACCCAAATCTTCTCATGTGTCCATAACCCGACTTTCTTCCCAGCCAAAACTCCTTAGGAATACTGCCATCTAAGGCAGATGATGGGCTTCTATTAATTTGGTACACAGCTGTGCTAACCGCCTCAGCCCAGAATTCTTCACCTAAGCCACCTTCATCCAATATACAACGCACCTTCTCCATTATTGTTCGGTTCATGCGTTCTGCAACTCCATTTTGTTGTGGAGTATATGCACAAGTCCTGTTGATATATCATGGTTTTTACCCTATTTAGGCCATGATATAAGTCCTTTTTATAGAGTCTTTCTAGTGTTTTGTAGTCTTTTAGAGTCTTTTACAGGTTATAGCACGTTTGGAGCATTATTGGAATTATTGGAGCTTTCTGGAACAGTTTGGAGCAAGAGCTGAAGTCGTGTTGTTGAGTACCTGATTTCACGACGAGCATCGATCGATACCCCCTGGTATCGATCGACACTCATCGCAGCAAGACACGACCCGCGAGTTTTCCAAGACCTGAAGAATTGCAAATTGCCCCAAAAGTCTTTAATAATTACAAGAAGCCCCAATTCATGTTTTAGGTTATTTATAGGGATTTTACAGCCACTGTTTAGACTATGCTTTATTTTGTAAGCTTTATTTTATTTTGGTTTTAGAGAGACAAGTCTGAATCTCCCTTCGTCCGAGATCAGATCTCAAAACCTCCTGTTACTCTTATTTTCTATTGATGATTTATTCAAACATGTTGATTGTTTCATTCTCCATGTCTGAGTAAATCCACTTTAGGTTTAGGGTTTTCTCATAAAGGATTTCTTTGAATGCTAGGTTGATTATATGTTTAGGATTCACCATGTCTGAGTAAATCCACTTTAGGTTTAGGGTTTTCTCATAAAGGATTTCTTTGAATGCTAGGTTGATTATCTGTTTAGGATTCACCATCTGAATTAGTTCTTCGCCTTAGGTTGTGTTCAAAGCTAATTCTAGGTTGGCGAATCTGGAACTTAGATCTTAGGATAATTGATTAGGCACGAGAGTGCGATTAATTACCTGATAGAATCTATAGTGAGCAAATTGATTATTCGCAAAGAGATTTGGTTTATTTGATTTGTGAACATATCAAACCTGAACTTTAAAGCTGATTTAGACTTTAGGATTCGCAAAGAGATTTGAAATTCCTAGGATTTAGATTTATATAGTTTTTGCAACGAGAGTTGGTTAGCCATATTTTAGTGATTTGAGTTCAAGAACCGTGCGTAATCTGAATCCTGTTAGTTAATTTAGCTGCATTCATTGATTTCCTGAGAAAAACCCTGGGCCTATATTCTCCTCCATTGATTTACAACACTTTTAATTACGTACATGTTTTCGTTTACATCCTTTGATTTAGCGTATTTTGGATCTATATAATCTATTGTGTGTCTCTTTGAGTCTTTGTGGTTCGACCCCTAGCTATACTACGATTACCGCTTTAGCATCTGTTAGGGTATTAATTTGAGCGTATCAAATTTGGCGCCGTTGCCGGGGACTCAATTCGCCATTAGATTTTAGCTAAAAAATTCGTCTAAATCGCCTAGTATCGATCGATACCCTGCCGGTATCGGTCGATACCTGACGTATATTTCAGTTACTTACGTTCTTTGTTTCTGTTTTCAGGTGCATGCCTAATCGAGAAACCAGAAGCAACAAGAACGTTGAACTAGGTTATCTGTCACTGGAACAGCTAGCACTTGTGGAACGCACAAACAAGAAAGCAAAGAAATCAGCTAAGATGAACAACAATCAGTTGGTTCGTGATGCAGCTGGTGCTTACAGAGACCAAGAGGGTCGGTTGTGCAATGAGCAAGGACAACGTCTGATGGACAGGGGA
This sequence comes from Eutrema yunnanense, assembly GCA_002933935.1. Taxonomy (NCBI): domain Eukaryota; kingdom Viridiplantae; phylum Streptophyta; class Magnoliopsida; order Brassicales; family Brassicaceae; genus Eutrema; species Eutrema yunnanense. Next base: position 148,226 of record PKML01071367.1, on the reverse strand, counting down.
TCGTCATGCCACCTGCTCCTGTTGTCGCTGCGAATGTCGCTGGGAACGCGAGGAATGATGTGGTTAATCATGGAAGGACGATTGGTGAATACAACCGGCCAATTCAGTTTTTCGCCAATCGTTCAGAAATTCGTCCTCATGCGTTTGAGAGGAATGACTTTGAGCTGAAGCCTGCTTACTTTGCTCTTGTGGGACAGCATCTCTTTCATGGTTTTCCTCATGAACATCCGATGGACCATGTGGAGAAGTTCGAGGACTTGGTCACTAGCATCAAGAGCAATGGAGTGTCCCACGACTATCTCTTCTGCAAGCTCTTCCCCTACTCTTTAGGTGGAGGTGCGACCTACTGGCTGAGGCAGCTACCTCCTGGTTCGCTAACTACTTGGGAAGACACTAAGAGAGCCTTCCTGATCAACTTCTACAATGATGCACGATCTGAGGATCTGAGGAATAAAATCTCCCAATTTTCTCAAGGACCTACTGAGGCGTTCAAGGCTGCTTGGACGAGATTCAGATCGTATCAGAGAGATTGTCCACATCACGGATACTCTGATGTGTAGCTGCTGGGTATCTTCTTTAGAGGAGTAGATTGGAGGTATCAGATGGCTCTGGACGCTTCGAGCAATGGTAATTTCAACACCAGGTACCCTGAGGATGCCTATGTGTTGATTGAAAACTTTGCATCTAGCAGTAGCACCAAGAGCGCAGACTTCGAGCGCAAGAAGCTGGCTGGTAACATGGATGGATCGCAGATCGCTGAAGTTAAAGCTCAGCTGGATTCTATACACAGTCTTCTGCTGGGAAAGACAACAAAGGCTGTCCACTTTGCTGCTGAGAATGAAGTGGAAGATGGTAACTACATTGGTGGTTCTGGTTTTCAGGGTCAGCGATTTGGGTACAACACCAATCGAAACTTCACCAACAATGCTCAGCAAGGAGGGTACCAATCCCCACCACCCAAAGCTCCTGACAGTAAGATTGAGGCTATGCTTGAACAGCTGGTTCAAGGGCAGGAGAAGATGCCAGTAACCTTCAATGGAAAACTGGATGCTGTATACACCGAATTAAGGGGAAGGATCGAGGCTCTCGATACCAGTCACAGGATGCTAGAAACACAAGTAGCTCAGACTGCAGCAAATGCCAAGGGAAAGACGGTTCATTCACACAATGCACACGTCAATGCGATCTCCTCAAGTGCAGAAAATTTCGATGAGGATCCTAAAATCGCCATAGTATCGATCGATACCCCCCAAGTGTCGATCGATGCCAGTTACAATTCTGAAACGGGATACTTCCAAAACCCGTGTATCGATCGATACCCCATTGGTATCGGTCGATACTGGGGCGATTTCTGACGAGACACATGAGATGTCGACTGTGATGCCTAAAGTAGTTGCAGAAAGAGTCTATATACTGAGGATACCTTACCCCAGAGTTGCTGCAAAGGCTAAGAAGGAGGTAGAGGACGCCAGATGCAAGGCTATGCTGGATAGTCTGATTGTGGAGCCTCTTGATGATGATAAATCTGTCAAGGATGATTCAACAGCAAGAGTATCGATCGATACCCTATCTGGTGTCGATCGATACCCCTCGCAGAATGAGCCAGAACTTGTGGAAACACGTGAGTTGATCAAAGAAAGAGTTCGCAATCCCAAGAAGCTGAATCATGTTCCTAAACACCTCAGAGATCCCATCTCTCCAAAGTAGTTGCGTGGCTTTGAGAAGATGGTACAAAGGATTTCCCCTGAATAAACCTTTGAAGAAGCTCTAGAGTGCCGTCTTCTGCTAAGTCACTTCAAAGATTGCATAGAAAGTGAGGAAGATATCAAGGCACTCTTCATTAAGGCTAGAGGTGCACCACCTCCACTAAGACCATCTCCAATGTATTGCTCTATTTTTTACTCTAAAATAGAGCAACTCTATTTTGGAGTTGAGTTTTACTCCAATGCCACTCTATTTTAGAGTTAAAAATAGAGTCATGAACAAAAAAAATAGAGTTGACTCTAAATATAGAGCCAAATATTAAAAATTCTATTTTTGGCTCTAAAATAGAGTTGGGTTGGAGAAGAATTGACTCTAAAATAGAGTTTGGAGCAAAACATAGAGATGGGTTGGAGATGCCCTAAGACAGTTGACCCAAAGGGAAGATCCAGGGAAATTCGTGGTTCCATGCTCTATCTCTGGAGTTGATTTCAAAGAGTCTCTCGTTGACTCAGGGGCTAGTGTCAATGTCATCTCAAGGGAAATTGCAGAGCGTTTGGGGGCTCATATTCGATCACCAAAGGTATCTATCACACTCGCGAACGACTCCACCTCACTTCCATAAGGTACAATCTCTGCTTTGCTGGTCAAAGTAGGAGATTGTCTGGTGCCGACTGATTTTCAGGTTGTGGAGATGAGTGCGATATCTCGTATGCCTATACTCCTGGGACGACCATTTATGGCTACTGCTGGCGCAATCATAGACACGCCTAATAAGAGAATCTCTTTCTCTTACATTGACGGAGGGGTCTATTATGATGTCATTCCCCCTGGAAGTGTTCCCACACGTATCTCTAGCATCGAGGTTGTCACAGGAGAGTCGCTAGCAATTGATCTTTTGGAAGAGCCTCCTGATGAGCCTACTGTCGCAGACATTTCAGCTGAACCGCCCAGCATCCCCAAGGAAGTTGTCAAGAAGGCTAAGGCAACAAAGAAGAAGAAGGCCAAGAGCAAAAACGTCGAGAATCCCCATGTCACTTTAATCCCTCAGAAGAGTGATGGGAATTCGATTGAGTATAAGGTCAAGTGCAGAGGAGCTTCGAAGCCATTCTCTAAGGCTAGAATTCTTCTTACTTCGGAGCTGAAAGAGAAAGGACATGAGTTTGTGGACAGCATGATGAGCAGAACTCTGAAGATAGCGATGTCAAGTTGTGGAGCATGTTTTGGTGCAAACTCTCACTCTTATCCAGCCTGAAGGGCGTTACAGTCAAGCTATTGACGTTAAACGATCGCTTGGTGAGAGGCAACCCACTGGTGAGTCTGTTTTTGAGTCGTTTTTGTTTTTATTGTCGTTCGTTTTATGTTTGTGTCAGGATAAACAAGGAGCAAACTCGAAATCGCCTGAGTGTCGATCGATACCCTTCAGTATCGATCGATACCCTTCGCGATTGAGAACGGTTCATGTCGATTTAAGTCTGGTATCGATCGATACCAGGCTGTGTGTCGATCGATACTCAATGTTCCAGCAAGGTAACTTCTTGTTTTTCCAAATTTTATTATGTTCTTTTGTTTTCTTTCACTGACTCTAGGCTAGATAACACTGGGGACAGTGTTGTTCAAGTCTGGGAGAGGTGTCTGCTGACATTGTGTTTGTTTTTCTAGTGTTTTTCTTAGAGTCATAAAATAAAATAAAATTGTCATTTTATTGAGTCAAAACTTGTTGGAGATGATGATCCTGTGCTTGAACCTATTGATTTGATTTTGTTTTTGAGTGCACAGTGTTACAGGATCAGTTCTAGATCGACTAATGAAAAATCCAAAGACTGACCAGTTGACTAGAAAACATCCATGTCTCCAGCAGAGTTCTTCTGAAGCCTGAGCCAAATTTTTGCACTTCATCAATGTGGTTAGTGTTTTTAGAGCTTGATTCATCATTCATATCTGATAAAGGAACCCATGTGTTTAGAGTTATGGTATCTCTCTCCCCTGTTATAAGTTGATAAATAAGAGCATAAAAGATTGAAATGATTTTCTTCTGAGTAGAGGGTTAGGAAAATTTCCAGCGATCCCATTATTCTACTTAAGAGGGAATGATCACACAAATGATTGGAAGGGAGGCTAGGATTTTCCTATGATGCCATTATTCGCCTACATCCTTTGATACATAGAGAGGGAAGAACCGGGGATTTGGTGGCAAACACCATCAATACTCGCGTCTCATACCTTAATGTGTATATGCAAAGCTGAAAAATAAAAGAAAGAACATAATAAGAAATAAGTCTGGAGAGAGAAATTGATACAGAAAAGTGTGAAAAAGGGTGGTTCCTTGTCATGATATCGTACGGTAAAGAATCTAGAAGGTTCTTGAACATTGGCTGCAGCGATGAAACTGGCGAAGATGGCTTTATCTGAACAATGCTGTGGGATAATGTGTGGAGTCTGGAAAAGCTGCGAATGTCTACGGAGAAGTACATGGTGGTTAGATCAAAAGCTAATTAGGTGGCATTTGGATACTTGGGAAAAATGTCATTTTGATGGTTCATAAACATGTGATTCTCCGCGTTTTCAAACCTCTTTATCTGTTTAGTCTTCTATTTGCTTGAGGCCATGCAAAGGCTAAGTCTGGGGGAGTTGATATATCATGGTTTTTACCCTATTTAGGCCATGATATAAGTCATTTTTATAGAGTCTTTCTAGTGTTTTGTAGTCTTTTAGAGTCTTTTACAGGTTATAGCACGTTTGGAGCATTATTGGAATTATTGGAGCTTTCTGGAACAGTTTGGAGCAAGAGCTGAAGTCGTGTTGCTAAGTACCTGATTTCACGACGAGCATCGATCGATACCCCCTGGTATCGATCGACACTCATCGCAGCAAGACACGACCCGCGAGTTTTCCAAGACTTGAAGAATTGCAAATTGCCCCAAAAGTCTTTAATAATTACAAGAAACCCCAATTCGTGTTTTAGGTTATTTATAGGGATTTTACAGCCACTGTTTAGGCTATGCTTTATTTTGTAAGCTTTATTTTATTTTGATTTTAGAGAGACAAGTCTGAATCTCCCTTCGTCCGAGATCAGATCTCAAAACCTCTTGTTACTCTTATTTTCTATTGATGATTTATTCAAACATGTTGATTGTTTCATTCTCCATGTCTGAGTAAATTCACTTTAGGTTTAGAGTTTTCTCATAAAGGATTTCTTTGAATGCTAGGTTGATTATCTGTTTAGGATTCACCATCTGAATTAGTTCTTCGCCTTAGATTGCGTTCAAAGCTAATTCTAGGTTAACGAATCTGGAACTTAGATCTTAGGATAATTGATTAGGCACGAGAGTGCGATTAATTACCTGATAGAATCTATGGTGAGCAAATTGATTATTCGTAAAGAGATTTGGTTTGATTGATTTGTGAACATATCAAACTGATATGCTCAATTTAATACCCTAACAGTACTAAAGCAGTAGTTGTAATATAGCTAGGGGTCGAACCACAAAGACTCACAGAGATCACTCAATAGATTATATAGTGTCAAATCAAGCTAAGCAAACATGTGGAATTGAAAGCAATGCAGAAATTAAAGGAGTTGTAATTCAATTGGGAAAATATAGGCCCAGGGTTTTTCTCAGGAAATCAATGAATATTGCAGCTAAACTAACTAGCAGGATTCAGATTTAGCGCAGTTCTTGAACTCAAATCACTAAAGTATAATTAACCAACTGTCGTTGCGAGAATTATCTAAATCTAAATCCTAGGAATTCCAAATCTCTTTGCGAATCCTAAAGTCTAAATCAGCTTTAATATCAGGTTTGATATGTTCACAAATCAATTAAACCAAATCTCTTTGCGAATAATCAATTTGCTCACCTAGGTTATATCAGGTAATTAATCGCACTGTCGTGCCTAATCAATTATCCTAAGATCTAAGTTCCAGATTCGTTAACCTAGAATTAGCTTTGAACACAACCTAAGGCGAAGAACTAATTCAGATGGTGAATCCTAAACAGATAATTAACCTAGCATTCAAAGAAATCCTTTATGAGAAAACCCTAAACCTAAAGTGGATCTACTCAGACATAGAGAATGAAACAATCAATATGCTTGAATAAATCATCAATAGAATGATAACAAAGGGTTTTTAAGATCTGATCTCGGACGAAGGGAGATTCAGACTTGTCTCAAACCAAAGTATGGAAAATAAAAGCTTAGCCTAAACAGGTGGCTGTAAAATCCTATTTATAACCTAAAACACGAGTTGGGGTCTTCTTGTAATTATTAAAGACTTCTGGGCACATTTGCAATTGCTCAAGTCTTGGAAAACTCGCGGGTTGTGTTTGCTGCGATGGGTATCGATCGATACCAGGGGGAATCGATCAATGCTTGCCGTGAAATCAGGTACTCAGCAACACGACTTCAGCTTCTGCTCCAAACTGCTCCAGAAAACTCCAATAACTCCAATTAGGCTCCAGAAAACTCCAATAACTCCAATTAGGCTCCAAACGTGCTAGCACCTGTAAAAGACTCTAAAAGACTACAAAACACTAGAAAGACTCTATAAAAATGACTTATATCATGGCTTAAACAGGGTAAAAACCATGATATATCACAAACCTGAACTTTAAAGCTGATTTAGACTTTAAGATTCGCAAAGAGATTTGGAATTCCTAGGATTTAGATTTAGATAGTTTTTGCAACGAGAGTTGGTTAGCTATATTTTAGTGATTTGAGTTCAAGAACCGTGCGTAATCTGAATCCTGTTAGTTAATTTAGCTGCATTCATTGATTTCCTGAGAAAAACCCTGGGCCTATATTCTCATCCATTGATTTACAACACTTTTAATTCCGTACATGTTTTTGTTTACATCCTTTGATTTAGCGTATTTTGGATCTATATAATCTATTGTGTGTCTCTTTGAGTCTTTGTGGTTCGACCCCTAGCTATACTACGATTACCGCTTTAGTATCTGTTAGGGTATTAATTTGAGCGTATCACATGTGCCTCTCAATCCCATGCTGCTTGCAAAACCCGTCGAAGTCTTTGTTCACAAACTCCAACCCATTATCTGTTCTCAGACATTTCACTTTCTTGTTTACCTGATTCTCAACCAGTTTCTTCCATTCACAGAACTTTGTGAAAGCTTCACTCTTAACAGACAAGAAAAACACCCACACCTTTCTAGTGTAATCATCAATGATAGACAGAAAATACTGCTTACCAGAGACTCTTGGAGTGACCGATGGAGATCCCCAAAGATCTGAGTGAACATATCTCAGCGCTTCTCCTGAATTTTGTTTCCCAATGTTGAAGCTCAGTCTCTTGGTCTTCCCCATTACACAACTCTCAGAGAAATCCATCTCCTCAATCCTTCTCTTGTCAATGATGCCCTTTTTTACCAAGATCAACAGATTCTTCATGCTCATGTGTCCCAACCTTCTATGCCATAAAGCCGTCTCGTCTTTGGCTGGTTTCCTGGTAACACATATGTTTGACTGTCCTACCACAGTCTCTCCATCAAGCAAATACAAAGAACCACATAGAGTTCCCTGAAGACCCATCTTCCCGTTCTTATTGAACCTTGTTTTTCCTTTACCTCCAGCATGATCAAACCCAAGCTTATCCAATATACTTGTAGAAATTAAATTTCTCTTTAGCTTAGGAATATACCTGACATTCGTCAATGTCTTCACCGTGCCACCACATGCTTTTATATTGATGGAACCTATTCCTTTAACCTCCACAGAATAGTCATCCCCTTGTAGCACTTGTCCAGAGTTGAGCTCCTCAAACGTATCAAACCAATCTCTCCTTGAGGTCATGTGATATGAACAACCCGAATCAATCACCCATCTCTCTAAATTCCAATTTTCCGAGACTGATAACGCATCAATTCCTGTTGATTTTTCGATGACAACCGATGCCGTGACATCTTCATCATCGCCGCCTTTCCGCTTCTTCCAAGCATAGCAATCAGCTTTCACATGTCCTTCCTTCTTGCAGAACCAGCAGGTGACTTTTGTTCCCGATTTCGACCTGCTTCTGCCTCGATTCCCAGAATTTCGTTGATCTCTGTTTTGCTGTCTCCCACGAGCCACGTACGCTTCACCAGTGCTTTGTGAAGTCGATACACCCTTAGCTTTAAGCTCAGTTTCCTTCGATTTCACCGCATTCACCACGTCTTCAATAGAGATGGACTCTCTACCATACTTCAATGTCTCCTTCATGGAGTCATATTGTGGTGGCAAGGAACTGAGTAGTAGAATTGTCTGCACTTCATCCGCAACTGTAACCTTCACATTAGCCAACTCCGAAACAGTCTTCAAGTAGTCATCGACGTTCTGATCGATTGACTTAGACCCATCCATCTTAAATGTATAGAATTTATACAAAAGATGAATCCGACTCGGTAGAGTCTTCGTGTTGTATAACCGTTCTAATGCTGCCCAAAGATCACGTGATGTTGTGCACTCCTCTGTCTTCCTGAGGACATGATCTCCTAGATGGAGTGTCAAAATATCCATAGCATTCTCTGCTCGTCCCTCCTTCTTGACTCGTCCTGCTCTAAGTCTCTGCTCAAAATCTTCCGCTGATTCATCCTTCTTGATAACCAGCACATCCGGCTCAGTGGTCGGTGTTATTAGCTCGCCCTTCAATCCCTGAAGATTCATGTGAGCTAACATCCTTCTCTTCCACATAGAGAAATCACCTTGTCCGTCGAAGATGGCTATCTTCACCTTCGGCTTCTTCTCTAAAGATATCTTCGATCAAACGAACTTCTTAACACGCTTCTGCTACTGTATCGATCGATACTAGATGGAGTGTCGATCGATACCAAACTTTCCTTCGACTTTCTGCGAACCCGTAACAGAAGTATCGATCGATACCAGGAAGGGTGTCGATCGATACTGAGCGATCTGGGCGATCTTCTTCTTCGCCCCTCAGACAGCTTTTTCTCCCAGGTTGTCAAATTAAAACCCTAAACCAATTGATGCTTTGATTCCAGCTATCAATCCAGATCTAAAAACCTAGATCCTTGCAGAACTTCTCTGTTCAATTGCTCCCAAACCTAAAACCAAGGCTCTGATACCACTTTGTTGAGATTAGATCCCTATCTCTAGATAATCACGGAACTGAGCAATAAGTAAAAGACACATATAATTAACGAGTTCAGATCACGGTGTGTGATCCTACGTCTCGGCCAAGAGCTTTCCAGTAATCCACTATCACCACAGATTACAAAGCAAATAGGGTTCCTCACAATCTCTCTATAAGAACAAGAAAGATCTCTCTAGTTTTCAGGATACAGGAAACCCTCACACATGCCTGTCTTTATATAGACTAGGGCAATTACAAAGTTAAGACGGTTTAAACCTAAACCAAAGCCCAATAGGAAAAACACAATCCTAATTGACTAACCCAAGTCGCGGGCCTAGTTAATACTCATGATTTTCCATCACCAAAGCCCAACACATCAAACTAAAAAAATTCTCATTTCAAATCATCAAATTAGCTTTCGAGTTTACTTCATCAAAAAAACTTAAGGGGACTATTTATTTTCCGTTAAACAATAATGATGTGGCTTTAAATTTCTTTTTTTAATAAACAAAAGGAATTTTAATTATTTCTTATAATTAAAAACTTTTAAAAAATCAAAATGAAAAAAAAAACACTCATCGGTTCTCTTCGCCGGCACTTCGGCGGTTCTTTCTCCCGCTCCCACTCGCCGGTTCTTTCTCTCTTCTTCTCTCTATTGTTTTTTCGGATAACAATATATTTTTCTGGCAAATAAAAAAGATATTGAAATTTTCAAAAAGATTTATGTCAAAAAAAAAAAAAAATTTGAAAACTCTAAAACTTTCTAAACTTTATTCCACTATATATATATATATATATATATATATAAATTTATTGTTTAAAGGGAAATAAGCTTAAAAATACACGAATTCTATATAATTTGGACGTTTAATACATGAACTATTTTGACACCTAAAAAAATACACACACTAACGTTGGCATCCATTTTAATACTCAAACTATCAATCACTCTTTTTTTAATACATAAAATATTAAATTTCAGGTATTTTACAACATTTATATTTTGAAAACTCTATTTTGCCTTCCTTTATTTACTAAATTCGATTTATTTTTTCAGGAAAAACAAAATTAATAATTTATCAAAATAAAAATTGTTATTATTCACTATTTTGGAAACGAAGCAGAGGCCATAAATTTCACCACCACTGAGAAATGTCTCTGACGCCAAAACCCAGAACACACACACCGGAATCATTTTTTTCGAAATCTAAGAACCCTAAATTTTCTGATTTTTCGGAATTTGTAATAGATTAGCAACGACCAAGCATCTCGACTCTCAACTATCCAAAGCCAGAACCTAATCCTCTAAAACCGTCCAGATTAATTTCCTAATATAAATGTTGTAAAATATCCGAAATTTAAAATATCCGAAATTTTCGGGTTTTCAAAATATAAATGTTGTAAAATATCCGAAATTTAATATTTTATGTATTAAAAAAGAGTGATTGATAGTTTGAGTATTAAAATAGATGCCAACGTTAGTCTATGTATTTTTGTAGGTGTCAAAATAGTTCGTGTATTAAACGTCCAAATTATATAGAATTTGTGTATTTTTAAACTTTTTTCCCTTGTTTATACCAGAAAAGCTCATATTTTTGCTTATTGTTTTTTTTTCCAGTTTTTGACAGCTTAACATGAGTTATAGATTTAAAATTGCACAGTTCCGCAGGAAAAAAATGGAAAAAATTTAGGTTTAAGAACACAACGGAAAAGCCACAAACGAATTCAGTGCTCATCATTGCTTGATCGGATATCCATTAATTTTCTATTCGATTTGCATTCTTACATCATCCACGACACATTTAGAAATTCAGCTTTTGACCGGAGTATCTTATTATATAAAGATGAATCCGACAACGTTAACTTGACACATAGGATAATTCTTACTCACGAGATCATGACATGTGTCGTTATTAGTTAAGATCGTAACATGTGTCAATGTAATAATATAAACTTTCCAATTTTTAGTTATTTTTTAATAGACAAAATAATATAATAAAAAAAAGAAAAACAAATTGTCTTCAAAAGAAAATAAAATCTAATAAAATCGAAAAACTAAAGTACAAGAAATTTATATAATATTTAGTTTTAAGTTATATAAGATTTGAAATTTGCTTCCGAACCCTCTCATTCGTTTAGAATAATTGTTTATGGGTGATTTGGATCCATTTTTGATTTTTTTTTAATTGAAAATTACAAAATGTAATTTCTGGAAAACTAAACAATGGTTTTAATTTAAAAACTAATTATACGAGTTATTAATTTTAGAGTCCAAATATATTATATTTTACCCGCGTATCACGTAGGACCTAATCTAGTTTAATCAAAATATCCATGAAGTTTTTAAATTATACGAGTTATTTACTTCATAATCTAGTTATTAATCAAAATATCCATGAAGTTTTTTCTTAAACTTTGCTCTTAAAGAGTAATAATTTAACAAAATGACTAATTGTCATCAAATTCAATTATTTTCCAAATCGAATTTGAATTTACTATTAAAATTCGAGTATTAAACTTCTATCATTCATGTTTGATTTATTTAAGAGAAATTGCAACATCTACTAATACTTAACATCAAAATTCACTCCTTTTTTTTACCACTATTCACTTTCACTATTTACAATAAAAAGACTACCCTAGCCCTAACTTTTTTAACTAATTACATTTTGCGATAACACCAGCGGTCGGCGATAACACCGGCGGACAATGATAACACCGGCATGCGATGATAACACCGGCGAGCGACTATAATACCGGCGGTGTTATCATAACACCACCGAGCGACGATAACACCGACGGCCGACGATAAAACCGGCGATGATAAATGGATTAACACGATAATTCATGATATGATAACTGGATTAACTTGACAATTTCATAAAAATGAACATGATAACTGGTTTAACATGATAATGTTAACAATACTATATATATGTTAACGATGCTAACAATGATAACTGGTTTAACATGACAATATTAACGATGCTAACATATGTGTTTTCTGGTAATGAACAGCCGTCGTCGAGTTTTGATGAATAGTACCACCGTCCATTTGATAAACAGTGTTTCCGGATTCTTCTGTCAGAAAATGAGTTTCAGACCAATGACATTTCTGTAATTATTAAAAATTCCAAATGATATTTTGGGTTTAATCACTTTTTTCTCTTTCTTACTTAATTTCCAAAAAGTTACTAATACTTACCTAATTTTTTGGTCAACTGACCATATTTACTCAATTAACCTTTTATTTAATGATAAAATTGATATCTAATCCAAAATCCCAAATTTGATATTTTGTATAATCGTTTTTTAAAAAAAAACCCTAAAAAGTAAACGATGTTTTCTAATTTTTTTTAAGCATTTGTTTTCCAATCTATTTAATACTTGAAAATTTAAATAATATTTAGAGTGAATAAGGTAAATAGCCTCAGTTGACCAAATAATTAAGTAAGTAGCTATGGATAATCTAAAATTAGTTTCTCTCTCATCATTGACATGAATTGTAACGAAAATGCCCGTATGCATTTACAAAATGAGAGAAGAACTGCATTAAATGCTCAAAATAATATATCATTTGGAATAAAATATAAGCTAACATAGTTATCGAGTTTATAGATAACTATGTTATACAAGTCAAATAAACTGCGATTTACTTTGGACTTCGTTGTTCTGTTAACGAGATTATCTAAAAATAACATTGACGATGGGAGAGAGCCGATGTTAGAATAACTTGGGAATATAATTTTTGTAATTGGAGAAGGTTAGTAAACAGTAGATGACTGGTGTGTTTGATAACAATATATAAAAATGTACGAAATTGTGATAATTTCGAGGATAACATATCTGCTAACATAGTTATCAGTTTTATAGATAACTATGTTATACATCTCAAATTTGAATTTTTGAATTCATTTGGAGGAACAAAAATGGTATTAGAAAACCATAAACCCTAAATCATAAACCCTAAATACAAAATCATAAATCCTAAACTAACCCTAAACCTTAAATCATAAATTTTAAACACTAAATCATAAACCATAAACCATAAACCATAAACCATAAAACATCAACTCTAAACCCTAAACACTAAATTCTAAACTCATATTAATGTATAGGGAATTTATTTAGGAATTACTGATATGTGGATAACAATTTCAGATAAAAGATATGTGGATAACAACGTTATTTAGATATATGAGATTGTTAAAACATGTATGAGAACAATGTCTAATAGTAAAAGAACAAAAAAAACCAAAGCAGTATTAAACACAATTGTTATCCAAATTTGAGCAACACAAAAGTTAGAAAAACACAAGTAACCATTGTTATTCGAAAAAACAAAAGTAAACATTGTTATCCGAAAAAACAGAAGATGATATTGTTATGCGGAAACAGAATTATCCATAGTGGTCGATGATGGTGATATAAGACTCGGTGGTGAGGCTTATATGTGTTAGATAGATGGTGGAGTCACAAGCTAGCGGTCGCTCTATCTTTGATCAAGTGATGGTCGAAGGTGGTGGATCTAACACGATGGCAGTCGCTCTTTCGTGTGGGATCAAAATAATGAAGTATCGGCGGCGTGAAGGTACGACACAGAGGGATGATTAGTCTCTGATACGATACATAATCATAGCTTGTATGAATCACACACACAAGACTGAACAAGTAGAGAAATCGCTTCTTTCAAGAACACTTAGAAAAAGTGCGGCTCTTTATTAATCATGGGAAAAAAATTGATGATACAATGCTGCAGGGGAACCTTATAAATGGTTTGTCAGCTCGTGACCCTTAGGTCAAATTGAAAATGCAAAACACAACAAACAAAACGCAAAAACAAAAGAAAAACAAAGCACATCGTTTAACTAAAGGCAAATATGAAAACTCTGGTCTCGCGACCTCTAATCTTAAAACTAAAGAGATGATGTCGTTTTGGAGCTGTCCTTAGTCATTGTAAAAGATTGAATCACTTTCAAAGGTAGTATATAATGTAAATAACTTACCTTGGTGTGTAGACGTTCGGAATGGCACATGTGAAGCCTTTGGAGACGACTATGTTCTTGACGTGTTATGGACTTGAAACTTGTTGTAGAAATCTTCAATGTCAGAATACTCTTCGTCTTGAAGCTTTTCCATTCCCTCAGTCTTCGTCTCTTCTTCTTGCTCCTTTTGGCCTTCCTCGGGTCGATGACTTGATCTTGAAGCAACTTGAGATCTTCTCGGGTTTTTCTTGGATTTTTAAACTACTTGACCTGCCAAAAAAACACTCATACCTTTGGGATCATCAGGTGATGTCCGGTTCAAGCTCAGTTGGTTGAACTCCTCGGCAAGATCCTCCTCGGCTACGGGTAAGTCTATGGATGGCTTTGAAATGGTCAGTTCAGGATCTACACTTTCAAATGGACTTCTGCCTCAACTGTTATCTCTGGAAGGGTCACTTGGATGATGAATCTTCAAGCTCACGTCATTGGCGACAACGGTTGGGTCGGTGTACTCATTTTGGTTCAAATTGGCTCCAGAGGGGTACACATCTGAATTATCTTGTCAACCGTTGAATCTACAATGGCCTCGACTGTTAGTCTTAAAATGTGCACTTGGTCGATGAAACTTATTTCCCTCAGTGGAAATTCGATCGGGATGAGCTTCCCTCAGTGTTGGCTCTTTGATCGACCTGATAGTGTCGATAGGCGTTGTGCTGGCCCGTTGTTGTTGGTTTGCGCAGATTCTTGATTTGGCTCGGCCTAAGGTGTTCCTTCTGGCCCCAATGAGTTGATGAAAGCTTGCACTGCCAGATTGAACATCTTCTTAAGTTGTTTGGTCTTAGATCGTGTCATGGGCTCTTCTTGGACCGGATCGTTGTCCACATCAGATGGTCATCCTCTTTGCCATTTCCTCTTTTAATTTTTCTCTCCTAGTTTCAATAAAAATAAAATAATCCAAATAAAAAGATCTTTGTCTGAAATAAATTAACTTTCTACGCATTTTTAGCTTCATCTCTCTCATCATCATTATCATCTGGCCAAGTCGATAAAAGGGTTTCCTTGACATTTCCTATATGAACATCACATATGAATAGTGTGAAAATCTAAAAACTAATTAAATTTTTTTTTTGTTTGTTTTGAATTGAATATAAAATTAATCCAAACCAAAAAAAAATGTTTTGTACAATGAATGCTTCTAGAGTTTAAACTTTTCAAGAACTCAAACTATTACAATTATCTTGTCGCGAACCAAGTCTCCATTCCCTTAATGTCGTATCTTGCGTCCCTTTTGCTCCGAATAGTCAGCAATCTGTTTCGAACTTGTTTGTCAATGTTCCTCACTTGTTGGGAAGCAAGTGTAGGATCCTCACCATGTTTCCTTGCATTTCTTTCCAATCATATGAAGTATATAAATACGTAGCGCATAAGGAAGAGGCGAATCTTGTCTTGCGATTAAGTGTGTGAGGATGTGATCCCAATGTGTAGAGAAACTCAAAGCGATAAGGTTTTTGGTGAGGCCTGACCATATATATGTCGAGTACCTACAGCTGAAGAAAAGATGGTTTCGTCTTTCAACTGGCTCTTGACAGAAGATGCATGAGACATCGGCTCCGACATTCCATGAATTCATTTGGTCGCCCATCGAGAGTATGTCATGCATTGCCAACCATGTAATGAATGCGTATTTGGGCGTACCGTGTGAGAACCATACACCCTTATACCATTCCTTCCGTGGCTGCGTTATGCGAGTAAGCTTTCAGGTTTCTTTGGAGCTAAATCTGTGTTTGAACTTATCCTCGGATTGCTTCCACAATACTACATCATTCTTTGCTGATGGGCTTGCTTTTTGACGTTGTAGTTTGATTAGATCTTCAATACGATTCAACTCTTCGATACGATGGTGTATCCGCTGATGAGCTGTAAGGACCTCTCCCACGGTTGAATGAATTCATATTCCCAAATCAAGGCAACCTCGTATCCCTGTCACATCCAATAGTCTTCCCATCAGAGACTGATACTAAGACTTTTCGGTCTTAAAGAGGTATCAATAACTCTAAATACGAGTAGTATAAGAGGTTATCAATCCGTATTATGAGATGACTCTAAGCATTAAGCGTTAAACTAATTAAAAGGAGTTTTGTGATTAAGTATCCAATTTAAAACAAGTAAAGCAACTAAGCAAGATGTAAATCAATAAGCAAAAGCGGATTCAAAGATGGGATTATGGATATAAGATGACCCAAATTCAATTCATGATGTTCATTTACTCAAACAAGCCAATCCCTAGGCATAAAACCCTTAACTTCACTAATTCTCTTTCAAGCAATTAATCACTATGCTAATCACCTAATCCATTAACAAACTCTTATTTGTGGATCATTGATTAGCAAGCATTAAGTTTAAATCAACAATTTTAACAAAAAATACACCCTAGACTACTATTATCATAGGCTAGGAGTGTAAATCTCTTGTTTAGTTCATCAAGGCATTTCATCAAACACTTGGTGTGCATGAAATGCCTTATGATCTAAACCTCCTTTTTCAAGCTAGATTTAGCCTTAAGAACACTAAACAAGAAAGGATATAAGAAGATCTAACCCTAAACACCATGAATCAAGCCTTGGATCACCCTAATCTACCCCATCTCTAAACCCTAAAAGACTACTCAAGACCCATTAGGAACCAACCAAAATCGATGGGGATAGGGGTTGAATCCATGGATGAATGTTGAGAAATCAAGATAGAAAGAAGATAGATGCAAGAGATTGATAGAAAACAAGTAGTAAATTGCATAAAACAAAGGATCCTTCTTACAAATCTCAAACCCTCTCAAAGGTAATGGTTTTAGACTTAAGAAAAAGCATAATGAATAAAATTAGGTTTTAGAGTATTTAAAATAAAAAGTGGGCGACCGGGTCAACCCGGAACAAACCGAGTATTGACCCGGTCGGATTTCGGGTCGTGTTTCACATACCAGCCAAGATGGAGCCGGTATATGGGGCCGGTATGAGAAGTCTTGGCGTGAGAAGGTGATGCCGGCCGGATTGAAGCCGGTGCACAGAGCCGGTAATGTCCCTGGTCCCGTGAAGATCGGACAGCGGGCCGGTACGTGCGTTGCGTCTTTGGGCGGTGCAGGGGTCCTCGATCAAAAGTTCCATTCCGGGATGTTTGGAACCGGTACATGCGTCCGGCAAAGTCCCTGCTGGGATTGGATGCACACACCGGACGGGAAATGAGGGAAATGCCGGGCTGGTATTGAGGGAAACCATCGAGGAAGAAAATGCTTGGCGCCGGGGGAAATGAAGTCGGGACGTGTAGCCGGCAAAGTCCCTTTATCGGCTAAAGTCTCATACCGGCCAAGAGGTCTTCTTTATGTCGGGCCGGTATTGAGGGAAATCTCTTATATGCTCAAATTAATACCCTAACAGTACTAAAGCAGTAGTCGTAGTATAGCTAGGGATCGAATACACAAAGACTCAAGGAAACACACAATAGATTCTAGATGTTGAATTACGCTAAGTGGAACATATGTAATTGAAAGCAGTGCATAAATTAAAAGGGTTGTAATTCAATTGGGAAAATATAGGCTCAGTGTTTTTCTCAGGAAATCAATGAATGCAGATAAACTAACTAGCAGGATTCAGATTTAGCGCAGTTCTTGAACTCAAATCACTAAGGTATAATTAACCAACTGTCGTTGCGAGAATTATCTAAATCTAAATCTTAGGAATTCTAAATCTCTTTGCGAATCCTAAAGTCTAAATCAGCCTTAATATCATGTTTGATATGTTCACAAATCAATTAAACCAAATCTCTTTGCGAATAATCAATTTGCTCACCTAGGTTCTATCAGGTAATTAATCGCACTCTCGTGCCTAATCAATTATCCTAAGATCTAAGTTCCAGATTCGTCAACCTAGAATTAGCTTTGAGAACAACTATGGTGAAGAACTAATTCAGATAGTGAATCCTAAACAGATAATTAACCTAGCATTCAAAGAAATCCTTTATGAGAAAACCCAAAACCTAAAGTGGATTTACTCAGACATGGAGAATGAAACAATCAACATAACTGAATAAATCATCAATAAAATAGAAAGAGTAACAAGAGGTTTTGAGATCTGATCTTGGACGAAGGGAGATTCAGACTTGTCTCTCTCAAACCAAAGTAAAATCAAAGTATAGAAAATAAAGTATAGCCTAAAAGTGGCTGTAAAATCCCTATAAATAACCTAAAACACGTTCTGGGCCTTTTCTGTAATTAATAAAGTCTTCTGGACCAAGTTGCAGGGTCTTTAAACTTGTAAAATCACGTTTTCCCCGTCTGTAGTTGGTATCGGTCGATACTGGACTGGTGTCGGTCGATACTGGACTGGTGTCGGTCGATACTGTACAGTGTCAATTGACAGACTGGGCTGTCTTCACGAAAACTGGCATAACTTTCGATCGCACCGTTGGAATGGCCTCAAACCACTTCCAAATGAAAGCTAATCCATTGATCTGTCTTGTATCCAAATTTGAGCTCAATCCATCGGTGGGAAGTTCTTCAACGAATGCCAAAATTCTGATGTCTCTGCATAACTCTGCTCCTTTTCTCCCAAAATACTCCAGAATCCTCCAAAAACTCCAATTAAGCTCCAAACGTGCTAAAACCTGTAAAAGACTCTATAATAGAATAAAGACTCGATAAAAAGGACTTATATCATGGCTTAAACAGGGTAAAAACCATGATATATCAACTCCCCCAGACTTAGCCTTTTGCTTGCCCTCAAGCAAATAGAAGACTAAACCAGAGAAAGAGGTTTGAAAACGTAGAGACTCACCTGTTCACGAACCATTGCAGAGATCCTTTTCCCAAGTACCCAAGTGTTACCTAACCAGCTTTTGATCTAACCACCTTGTACTTCTCCGTAGACATTCGCAGCTTTTCCAGACTCCACACATTATCTCACAGCATTGTTCAGATAAAGCCATCTTCGCCAGTTTCATCGCTACAGCCAATGTTCAAGAACCTTCTAGATTCTTTACCATACTATATCATGACAAGTGATGTGTTGCGTTTTTAACGCATTCTAACTCTTATTTTGAATCGTTTTTGAGTCTCTATCGAGTCGTTTTAGTCTATTTCGAGTCATTTCAGGTCAGGAGACATTTAAGGATGAAGTTTGGACCAAGAAGCGAAAAAAGCGGGAAATTAGAGAAATTAAAGACTGGATCGATCGATCCCCTGAATCGCTCGTGGCCAGACCGACCAGATTTCCAGATCGATCGCTCATCGCACTTGGATCGATCGATCCCACCACTGGATCGATCGATCCAGCCCCTAAATTCGCAGATCTGGCCCGATTTTCCCTGTTTCGGCCCAATTTCACCTGATTTCGACCCGTTTCGACCTGCAACTTAAAAACAACACTTTTTAGGTTTTCTTTTGGTTACGCTTTATTTTTCATCAGACAATTAGTGGCTTTTGCTCTGTAAGCTGTGGGAGACGAATCTCTAACTCATCATCTTTTGAGAAGAATTTATGAACCCTTTTGAATTTCTCTTTTATATTGATTATGAATTTCTCTTCAACTCTCTGTGTTTATTCTGCAATTATGTATGAGTAATCATCCTGTTAGGTTTTTAGGGTTTCAAAGGATTCTCCATGAATCACTTAAACAGATCTGTTAGATTAGGGAATTGCATAGAGTTCTTCATCTATTGTTGGAATTAAGGCTTAGACTAGATTGATCACCTAGTTTCTGATCTTAGGATTAATCTATTCATCAAAAGTGCTTTAGATTTCCTGATAGAACATAGATGAGCAAATCGTCCTTAGCCAACGAAAGCTGATGCTAAGGCGATTTGTGAACTAATCAAACCTGAACATTAATGCTTGCCTATAACACTAAGGTCAAACGATAGTTTAGATTCTTAGGTTGATAGGCATAGTAGGTAGTACCACGACAGTGGGCTAGCTAGATATTCATGTTTGAGTTCAAGAACGAGTCTTAATTATCCCCCTAATCGATAATCTGTTTAGTGAATCTGGATTTCCTGCGAATTACCTAAGGACCTAGCGCTTCCTCTCATTGAATTTAGATTGTTTTATTATTTGTTCTTAGCTTTAGAAGTTACAAAACACAAACAACCTTCATTCGTTTTAGCTTTACTTTCAACTTGCATTCTCGTAGTGTTACTTTTGGTCTCTGAGGATTCGATCCCTTTATTACTACTTTGACAGCTGTGCTCTTGCGGTAGTTACTTTAGGGTTAAACTCTGAGTGTATCAACAAGGAACCACCCTTTTTCACTTTTTGTATCACTTTCTCTCCCCTGACTTATTTCTTATTATGTTCTTTCTTTTCTTTTCATCTTTGCATATACACATCAAGGTATGAGACGCGTGTATGGATGGTGTTTGCCACCATATCCCCGGTTCTTCCCTCTCTATGTATCGAAGGATGTAGGCGAATAATGGCATCATAGGAAAATCCTAGCCTCGCTTCCAATCATTTGTGTGATCATTCCCTCTTAAGTAGAATAATGGGATCGCTGGAAATTTTCCTAACCCTCTACTCAGAAGAAAATCATTTCAATCTTTTATGCTCTTATTTATCAACTTATAACACGGGAGAGAGATACCATAACTCTAAACACATGGGTTCCTTTATCAGATATGAATGATGAATCAAGCTCTAAAAACACTAACCACATTGATGAAGTGCAAAAAGTTGGCTCAGACTTCAGAAGAACTCTGCTGGAGACATGGATGTTTTCTAGTCAACTGGTCAGTCCTTGGATTTTTCATTAGTCGATCTAGAGCTGATCCTGCAACAATGGTCACTCAAAAACCAAATCAAAGCAACAATTCAAGCACATGATCATTATCTCCAACAAGTTTTGACTCAATAAAACGACAACAATTTTTTTATTTTATGACTCTAAGATATGAATGATTCTAAGAAAAACAAACACAATGTCAGCAGACACCTCCCCCAGACTTGAACAACACTGTCCTCAGTGTTATCTAGCCTAGAGTTAGTGAAAGAAAACAAAAGAACAGAATAAAATTGGGAAAAACAAGAAGTTACCTTGCTGGAACATAGAGTATCGACCGACACACAGCCTGTATCGATCGATACAGGCTTAAGTCGACACATAATTTCATCAAGGCCAGTTCAGCTTCTCCTCGTTTGCTCCAATCTGATTCACTCAAGACACAAAAACGAAAAATAAAAGAAATAAAAGACTCACCAGTAGGGTGCCTCCCACCAAGCGCTCGTTTAACGTTAATAGCTTGACTGTAACGCCTTTCAGGCAGGATGGGAATGAGAGCTTGCATCAAAACAGGCTCCACAACTTGACATTGCTAGCTTCAGAGTTCTGCTCATCGTGCTGTCCACAAACTCATATCCTTTCTCTTTTAGCTCCGAAGTAAGAAGAGTTTTAGCCTTAGAGAATGGCTTCGAAGCTCCTTTGCACTTGACCTTATACTCAAACGAATTTCCATCACTTTTCTGAGGGATTAAAGTGACATGGGGATTCTCGACGTTTTTGCTCTTGGTCTTCTTCTTCTTTGTTGCCTTAGCCTTCTTGACAACTTCCTTGGGAATGGTGGGCGGTTCAGCTGGAATGTCTGCGACAGTAGGCTCATCAGGAGGCATTTCCAAAAGATCAACTGCCAGCGTCTCTCCTGTGACAATGGTGATGCAAGAGATATGTGTAGGAGTTCTTCTAATAGGGATGGCTTCGTAGTACACCTCCTTGTCAATGTATGAGAACGAGATTCTCTTGCTTGGCGTATCCATAATCGCTCCAACCGTGGCCATAAACAGTCGTCCAAGAATCAGCTGCGTAATAGATTTTGCACTCATCTCAACAACTTGAAAATCAGTAGGGACCAGACAACCTCCTACTGTGACAAGTAAATCAGCGATTGCGCCATATGGAGTTGAGGTTGAAGAGTTCGCGAATGTGATAGATGTCCTGGGAGATCGAATATCAGCTCCCAATCTCTCTGCAATTGCCCTTGACATGACATTAACGCTAGCCCCTGAGTCGACGAGAGACTCTTTGAATTTAGCTCCAGAGATAGATGATATATCATGGTTTTTACCCTGTTTAAGCCATGATATAAGTCCCTTTTATAGAGTCTTTATAGTATTTTGGAGTCTTTTCCAGGTCTTAGCACATTTGGAGTATTATTGGAAATATCGGAGTTCTATGGAGCATTCTGGAGCGAAAGTGAAGTCTGATGACTAAGTGCCCGATCTGAGCGACAAGCATCGATCGATACCCCCTGGTATCGATCGACACCCGTCGAGAAATCATGGGCCGCGACTTTTTATGAAGTTTTGGAGAATTGCAAAAGTGCCCAGAAGACTCTGATAATTACAAGAAGACCCCAACTCGTGATTTATGTTATAAATAGGATTTTACAGCCACTTGTTTAGGCTATGCTTTATTTTGCTTTAGTTTAAGAGAGATTTTGGTGAGATATACAAGTCTGATTTCCCTTCGTCTGAGATCAGATCTCAAACCTTTGTGTTCTCTTTCTGATTTTATATAGAGTATTTTATTCAAACATGTTTATTAATTTAATCTCCATGTCTGAGTAGATCTCTTGTTAGGTTTGGGGATTCTCATAAGGGATTTCTTTGAATGCTAGGTTGATTAGTTATTTAGGGTTCATAATCTGAATTAGTTCTTCACCTTAGGTTGTTCTCAAAGTTAATTCTAGATTGATCACCTAGAACTTAGATCTTAGGATAATTGATTAGGCATGACAGTGCGATTAATTACCTGATAGAACTTAGGGTGAGCAAATTGATTATTCGCAAAGAAATTTGGTTTAATTGATTTGTGAACATATCAAACTTGAAATTAAGGCTGATTTATTCTTAGGGATTTGCAAAGAAATTTGGGATTCTGAAGTTTAGATTTAGATAGTTTTCGCAACGACAGTTGGTTAATTATGCTCTAGTGATTTGAGTTCGAGAACCGTGCTTAACCTGAACCCTGATTAGTTAGTTTATTTTGCATTCATTGATTTCCTGAGAAATATCCCTGAACCTATCTTTTTCCCATTGAATACAACTCGTTTACTGCTTCCTGTTTTCTGTTTTAAACTGAATTGCTTAGCTTAGCTTGATACTTTATAATTTATTGTGTGATTTCTGTGAGTCCTTGTGTTCGACCCCTAGCTAGACTACAACTACTGCTTTAGTATTGTTAGGGTATTAAATTGAGCATATCAATTTTGGCGCCGTTGCCGGGGATTCAATTTCACCATTAAATTGTAGCTGTCGAGTTTCGACTAAGCCCGTCAGTATCGATCGATACTACCTAGTATCGGTCGATACCGAGGCGATTTTCTTGTTAATATCGATCGATACCATTCAGTATCGGTCGATACTCATCGTGACTTTGGTTACTAACGTTCTTAATCTTAGTGTTTCAGGTGCATGCCTAATCGCGAAACCAGAAGAAACAAGAGCACTCCGCTAGTCAATCTATCCTTAGAGAAGCTAGCACGTTTGGAACACACAAACAGAAAGACCAAGCAGACATCAGGGATGAACAACCCAGTGGTTTTAAGAGCTGATGAAGCTGGAATTTTGAGAGACCAACAGGGTCATATGTGCAATGAAGAAGGGCAGCGACTTGATGAAGCTGGAAATGTCGTTGCCCCTGCTGCTGTTGTTGAGATTGTCACGCCAGCTGGGCGCGCCAACGTTGGGAATGCTGCAGGTGATCGAGCTAGAACACTTGGCGAGCACAACAGGCCTGATCAGTTATTTGCCAATCGAGCTGCGATTCGCATACCGACTTTTCAGAGGAATGACTTCGAGCTGAAGCCTACATATTACGCTCTCGTAAGTCAGAACCCATTCCATGGTCTACCTCATGAGCATCCCATGGATCCCATCGAAAGGTTCGAGGACTTGGTCACTAGCATGAAGTACAATGGAGTGCCCAATGAGTTCCTTTTCTGTAAACTCTTCCCGTACTCCCTTGGTGGGGATGCTGCATATTGGCTGAAGCAGCTAGCTCCTGATTCACTTGCTACATGGGATGAGACGAAGAACGCGTTCCTGATTAACTTCTATGATGATGCAAGATCTGAGGAGCTCAGGAACAAGATCTCTCAGTTTGCTCAGGGTCCGACAGAGGCATTCAAAGCTTCATGGATTCGTTTCAAGTCTTATCAGAGAGACTGTCCGCACCATGGGTTCACTCAGGTGCAGCTGCTGGGCATTTTCTACAGAGGGGTTGACTGGAGATACCAGATGGCATTGGACTCTGCTGGCAATGGGAACTTCTTCACCAGGTATCCGGATGATGCAGTTGTGCTGATAGAGAACTTGGCGTCTAGTAATAGCACCAAGAATGCTGATTTCGAAAGGAAAAAGCAAGCTGGAGGAACAGAGGGATCGCAGATTACTGACATGCAAGCCAAACTGGATTTCCTAGTCGGGAAGTCGAAGAAATCTGTGCACTTTGCTGATGAAGTCGCGAATGTGGAAGAAGAAGAAGAGGATGTTAACTACGTTGGTGGTTCTGGTTTTCAGGGTCAGCGATTTGGTTACAACAACAACAAGAACTTCAACAACAATCAGCAAGGTGGATACAAGTTAGAGGGGAACCAATCTGGTTTCGGAGCGAAGTAATTCACTCAGAAACCACTTCAGAGCAGCGATTTCACTCGCAACTATACGAACTCTTCATATCAACCAGTTTCTCCCAAATCCACAGATAACGAGATGAAATCCATGATGGAACAGGTCCTTCTGGGACAGCAGAAGTTGCAGGTGGATTTCAATGGAAAGTTTGATTCGCTGTACATGGATCTGAATGGGAAGATCGAGGCCATGAACCTTTCCCATAAGAAGCTGGAAACCCAAGTGGCTCAGACAGCAGCAGCTATAAAGAGGCAGGAAGGTTTTCTCCCAGGGAAAACTGAGAATCCAAGGGCACACATCAATGCCATCACCTTGAGGAGTGGAAAAGAGGTGTTAACAGGAGTGAAGAACAGCCAAAATGCAGGAAACCTCGTCGATCTTGCTGGAGATGACGATTGGGATTCTGAAAATCCCCAGGTATCGATCGATACTGGTCTGTGTCGATCGACACCAGTCCAGACATCGACTCGAGTGAATCCCAAAACCCGTGTATCGATCGATACCCCTCAAGTATCGATCGATGCTGAGACACAACCAGAGAAGGAGCCCGAGATCGTCAAGGAAAGGGTGTATACACCCAAGGCACCTTTTCCTATACTTCCTAAGCTGACAAGGAAGGAATGGGAAGATGCCAGATGCAAGGCCATGCTGGATAAATTGGTTGTGGAGCTTCCTTTTGTTGATGCTATCAAGACATGTCCAGCTTTCAGGAGATATGTGAAGAAGATGGTCTCTAGCAACGTGAACATAGAGGAGGGTGTCATGTTGATCACAGCTGAGTGCAGTGCGATGCTGCTTAACAAAATTCCTAAGAAGCTACCAGACCCAGGGAGCTTTGTTTTGGACTGCACTATCTACACAGAGAGATTTGAGCGAGCTCTCTGCAATATTGGGTCGAGTGTGAACCTTATGCCACACTCAGTTGCCAAGTGAATGGGGATGACAGATTTCCAATCTACAAAGATTTCGCTGGTACTTGCTGATCGATCAGTGCGGCTTCCTGAGGGACTACTTGAAGATATTCCAGTCATGATTGGGAATTGCTTGATCCCAACAGACTTCATTGTCCTGAAGTACGATGCTGAGCCTAAGGATCCTCTCATCCTAGGCAGACCATTCCTTGCAACTGCTGGAGCCTTAATTGACTGCAAGAATGGACAGATTGCTCTCAACATCGGTGACTTGGTGATGTCCTTCAACATGGAAAAATTGATGAAAAGGCCAACCATCGATGGGCAGACATTCTATGTGGACACCTTCAGTGACATAGCTGAAGAGTACTTCCTGGAGATGCATCCTGAAGATCCACTGGAGAGAGCATTGGTCTGTTCAGCCACTTCAGAAATCCGTTCATGTGACGAATCTGCTGGATACTCGAAGATGCTCGATTCTGCATCACCAGTATCGATCGATACCACATGGGTATCGATCGATACCCTACGGCCAGAAAGAGAGTTGGTCGATGGTTCTAAGCAAGATGATGGGCTTGGAGATTGGAGTATAGAGAAGGCTCCTAAGGTGGAACTAAAACCACTTCCAGCGAACCTGAGGTATAGTTTTCTTGGTCCTAATTCAACATACCCAGTTATCGTTAATGCTTCTTTGAATACCACAGAGGTTGCTTTACTGCTGAGCAAGCTGCGCAAGTATCGCAAAGCTCTTGGCTATTCTCTTGCTGATATTTCAGGTATAGCACCAGACTTGTGCATGCATCGGATTCACCTGGAGGATGAGTCAAAGTCGTCGATTGAGTGTCAAAGGAGGCTGAATCCGAACCTGAAAGAAGTGGTCAGGAAGGTAGTGATGAAGCTGTTGGAGGCAGGGATTATCTATGCCATCTCAGATAGTTCTTGGGTTAGTCCAGTTCACGTTGTGCCTAAGAAAGGAGGCATAACTGTGGTGAAGAACGAGAAGGACGAGCTGATCCCTACAAGGACAATCACTGGTCACAGGATGTGCATTGACTACAGGAAGCTGAATGCAGCTACAAGGAAGGATCACTTCCCTTTGCCATTCATTGACCAGATGCTGGAGAGGTTAGCGAGTCACCCATACTACTGTTTCCTTGATGGGTACTCAGGCTTTTTCCAGATTCCCATACATCCAGAGGACCAGGGAAAGACGACCTTCACATGTCCTATGGCACATTCGCCTACAGAAGAATGCCATTTGGGTTATGTAATGCTCCAGCGACCTTTCAGCGTTGCATGATGTCGATTTTCACAGATATGACTGAGGAGTTCATGGAGGTCTTCATGGATGATTTTTCTGTGTATGGATCGTCATTCAAGGGCTGTCTGGATAACTTGTGCAAAGTGCTTCAGCGATGCGAGGAGAAGCACTTGGTTCTTAATTGGGAGAAATGCCACTTCATGGTACAAGATGGCATTGTTCTTGGGCACAAGGTTTCTAAGGCAGGAATCGAAGTCGACAAGGCTAAGATTCAAGTCATGACGAGCTTGCAACCACCACGATCTGTTCCTGAGATACGAAGCTTCCTTGGTCATGCTGGGTTCTACAGGAGGTTCATCAAAGATTTCTCTAAGCTTGCACGTCCACTCACAGCCCTGTTATTTAAGGAAATCAAGTTTGAGTTCACATCTGATTGCCTTGTAGCCTTCAAGGAAATCAAGAAGGCATTGGTGAGTGCTCCTGTCGTCCAACCACCTGATTGGAGCTTGCCTTTTGAGGTTATGTGTGATGCCAG
>PKML01071367.1:90115-115827 GCA_002933935.1 Eutrema yunnanense | reverse complement strand
TATCTAAATCTAAATCCTAGGAATTCCAAATCTCTTTGCGAATCCTAAAGTCTAAATCAGCCTTAATATCATGTTTGATATGTTCACAAATCAATTAAACCAAATCTCTTTGCGAATAATCAATTTGCTCACCTAGGTTCTATCAGCTAATTAATCGCACTCTCGTGCCTAATCAATTATCCTAAGATCTAAGTTCCAGATTCGTCAACCTAGAATTAGCTTTGAGAACAACCTATGGTGAAGAACTAATTCAGATAGTGAATCCTAAACAGATAATTAACCTAGCATTCACATAAATCCTTTATGAGAAAACACTAAACCTAAAGTGGATTTACTCAGACATGGAGAATGAAACAATCAACATAACTGAATAAATCATCAATAAAATAGAAAGAGTAACAAGAGGTTTTGATATCTGATCTCGGACGAAGGGAGATTCAGACTTGTCTCTCTCAAACCAAAGTAAAATCAAAGTATAGAAAATAAAGCATAGCCTAAAAGTGACTGTAAAATCCCTATAAATAATCTAAAACACGTTCTGGGCCTTTTCTGTAATTAATAAAGTCTTCTGGACCAAGTTGCAGGGTCTTTAAACTTGTAAAATCACGTTTTCCCCCGTCTGCAGTTGGTATCGGTCGATACTGTACTGGTGTCGGTCGATACTGTACAGTGTCGATCGACAGACTGGACTGTCTTCACGAAAACTGGCATAACTTTCGATCGCACCGTTGGAATGGCCTCAAACCACTTCCAAATGAAAGCTAATCCATTGATCTGTCTTGTATTCAAATTCGAGCTCAATCCATTGGTGGGAAGTTCTTCAACGAATGCCAAACTTCTGATGTCTCTGCATGACTCTGCTCCTTTTCTCCCAAAATACTCAAGAATCCTCCAAAAACTCCAATTAAGCTCCAAACGTGTTAAAACCTGTAAAAGACTCTAAAAGACTCTATAATAGAATAAAGAATCGATAAAAAGGACTTATATCTTGGCTTAAACGGGGTAAAAACCATGATATATCAATCTCCGAGGGAGAAATATTTGCTTGGAGCCGGGGGAAATGAAGTCGGGACGTGCAGCCGGCAAAATCCCTGTCTCAGCTAAAGTCTCATACCGGCCAAGAGGTCTTCTTCATGCCGAGCCGGTATTGAGGGAAATCTCCGAGGGAGAAATATTTGCTTGGCAACGGGGGAAATGAAGTCGGGACTTACGGCCGGTGTAGGATCTTTCCGAGCTTTCATGCTTCTAACCGTTGCTTCAAGATCCCGAGCTAAGTGTGAACTCCTCCAAAGTGTCCGAAAGCCTCCAAAGTACCTAGAAAGGACTCCAAAACATGCAAGACTCTCTAGGACATAGCATGAGAGCTCTAAACTCTAAATGGGACCAAACCAATAAGAAATGTTATGAAACTATATGTGTATGAGATAAAATATAAGCTAAATGAATGCATAGAAGAGCTAAAATATGGGAATATCAACTCCCCCAAACTTACTCCTTTGCTTGCCCTCAAGCAAACAAATAAGAAAAAAGTAGGGAGAGAGGTTTGAAGGTGGGAACTCAAATCCACAAGTAGCACAAAAAGAAATCATGTTCAACGTCCAAGTAATGTAGTTCTAAAATTCACAAGTGAGCCTACTCCAAAGGAGTTAGCCATTCCTACTCCATCATGTATCAAATCCAAACCCCAATCTACACAAGCAATCATATTCCCCAACCCCCTTAACATTCATTAGTGGTGTAACCGTGAATCATGTTTATGCAAGGTCAAATCGAATTTGTTTGGCTAAGAGTTCGGTTATGAGATGAAGGTGATCTCATTATCATGCATGGGTATTCAAGTTCAAGGATCTCTCATAGAATGAACAAACTTTAGCAAAATGCTAAAGGTAAAAGGCAACCTATGCATACAAGGGAGAATTCTCATCTACCCAAATGCCTAGAGTGTCTCTAACCTAAAGCTTTCTAACCCGTTGTGCCCACAACCTAAGATACCCTTTTCATCCCAAGGCATTTTGCCCTTTTCAAACCCACACATGCTTCTTGTGTTTTCGCTTCACCTTCTTCTCACATTGGGGATCGACTTCTTCTTCCTTGTTGTCATGGTTTGGTGCTTCTTTATTTTGACTTAGCTCTTCGTTTCTTCATTTTTGTTCACGCCTCTTCTCATCTTTGATGCTTGGCCTTTTCGGCTTTCTTCTTTTTCCTTGAATCTTTTAGGTTATCTTATTCTTAGAGCTAGTCTTATTATTTTCTTTTTGCACCAACCAATCTATGTAAATTCGATCCACTTTTCCTATCTCCTTTTTTATCTTTTTCAATCAACATTACCAATCCTCATATATCCGAACACCAAGTTTCAAAACCATTTCCCCCAAACTTGAACCAATACCCGTCATCCTAACTAGCCTATTCCTAGATTAACTCTGTGATGATGGAGCTAAGTCTACATTAGAATTCCCTCTTGTCGCCCTAAACCTAACACGTTTTCAAAGTTTGTTCGAAAGTTTGTTTGAAAGAAAAGGTCTCACAATTCACACACTAATAACAATGGCTAGAAAGAAGGTTGAGGTTAAGGTAGGGGAAACCATTCCACTTGGATAAACAAGAATGGTAAAAAGGAAAAAGATTATCCAAATATGTATATGTGATCCATGAATTCATTCAAAAATGCATAAACACAATATTTACAAATCAAGATTGGGGTTATCACTTAAATGGGGGTTGGATGCAACTCAAGCATGTTTCAATCAAGGCAAGTATGATGATACATGAGAACTAAGAATGGTGCATCTTTACTTTCATGCTCACTTAAATGCATCAAACAATTACGAACGAGTGAATTGAATTAATTTCTTAAAGTGCTACTCTACAAGGAAAATTCATCATTGTTCCCATGCATATGCAATTAATCCTAGACTCAATGTACAAATGCAAATGCATCCTAAATGACTTCTTTTTGTGTTTCAATTTTCAAAATTTTCAAAAAAAAATTGTTGTTTTTCTATGCCTTAGATGAATGCATGAGACTCAAAATGCAAAACTCAAAATAAGACAAAACAAATGACATTAGATACCGGTCCCTCCCCCAAACTTAAATGACACCGTCTCAGTGTGAAATAAATCAAAGGAAGAGACCCAAAAATAACAAAATAAAATGCAAGACTCAAGTAAAAGAAAAACTATTTACTAGGTTTTGGAGTGATACCTCAAAAGCTTTCGGATGGGGAAGAAGACCCCATCGAGTATGAAGGATTGTTAGAGCATGGAGACGGTGTCTTCATCACCTTCCTCTTGGCCGCTTTCACCTCGTAGGAGGATGGAACGTACTCGTCGTCATGAATCACCAATTCTCCTCCATATAGTTGAGGACGTTGGTCCAACGATGTAGAGCATTCTCCAATCTCCTCTTGCTCCACCGTGCTCGGCTCTCCTTGGCCGCGAGAGGAGCTAGCCTCTCCTTTATTTTCCGCGAGCTCTCTAACCAACTTCCAGATTGTCTTATCTTGCCACTTGACCGCCTTTATCAACTTCTGGATTGTCTTATCTTGCCACTTGCACCAACGTTTGAGTAACCTCGTTTGGTGGTGTGCGTGTCTAGTGGCAACCTCCGGCATCCTCCCATCATAAGGATCAAAGCAATACCTCTCACTTCCGTACTTGGGCCGAGTGGGAATCGAGTGTGCATATTCTTCTTCATCCTCATGGCCATTGTGTGATTCAACATCTTCTCTCGGTATTTTCTTCCCCTTCTTTTTTCGAAAGCGAATCACCTGTAGTGGTGGGTCCGTGGCCGGGTTGTAGAAGTGATCATTGGTGGGATAGAATCTGATTTTTGTCCTTCTGCGGAGTGTGGTGAGAGGAGTGTTAGGCAAAAGGACCTTGACCGTGTTGGTCTCGGTGAGCTTTAGGTTGTAGGCGAAAGTCTTGCCTATCTTGCCTTCGAAGAACTTTGTCCTTGAGAGATAAGCCTCATCCAGAAACTCCACATTCTTAGTCTCATCCACCAACGTAATCCCTTTGGCCTTGAGGATTGAAGTCACCAAACCGCCTATGAAGATTTTTGGCTCCTTTCTCTTTGTAGTGAGAGCCCAATCTTTGTAGCCAAGTAAGTGGTTCACTAGAATGGCGGCTAGGCACGGGCGTGCACTCTCTCCAATGAAACGCCGCTCGTCTTGAGGTGTGTCAAGAAACGGTGTCAAGCCTAAAGCAAGCAACTCCATATCCTCTTCCGAAACCGTTCCAAACTCTTTCTTGGCAAAGAAGGTGTGAGCAAGGATCTTGTGGGCATAACGAATGGCGGGGTGGCGGATGAATGTGCCTTTGATGGACCCGGGATTATATTCTCCCACACCAATGACTTTCCACAAGTAAGTCAAGTCGTTCTTCCCATAGAGAAACTTGAGGCCTCTCTTGGTTCCTTCTTCTTTGAACCCAAACACTTGACTTAGCTCATGGAATGTCATCTTGTATGCTTCTCTCCCCACCTTAAACTCAATGAAACTGTGGCCATCATCTTCATTGGCGTCTGTATCCCCTTGTTCATAGAATATAGCTTCCAATGATGCAAGAAATTGGCAAGATTGGTCTTTATGAGAGGGGTTAGCAACATCAAAGATTCCACCAAAACCCATGTTGGTGAAAATCGATTTCACATCCTCAAGGATCCCCATCTTCTCAAGTACAACCTAGTCCGGGAATTTTGTCTCCTCGAATTTCACCGCATTGAGCTTCTTGGCATACTCACTATAGGTAGGGACTTTTGGCTTGGGCTTGGGGACTTTCTTCTTCTTTCTCACTTGCGATACCTCTTCAACCACGTTTTCTTCCTCGTCATTAGCAAGTGCCTTCATTTTCCTCTTTTTGGTGCTTTTATTGCTTTCCGCTAATGCTAACTCTCTCTTTTTAGTCGGTGGACCTTTCACTTTGATTGGGTCACTTGTTATCGGCATGGTACCTACATTGTCTCAAAGAATGTATAAGTTTCAAGAAACCAAGATACAACCTCTGTCATTACCAAGAAAAGGCAAGCATGAGAGGATAGTGCTCAATTTGCAAAAAGACAATCAATTTCTCATTGGCAAAATTGAGTATTCCCATTAAGTGCTCCAACAACTCATTCAAATCTCCAAGGTTGCAACTTTTAGCACAATACACCAAAAATCGATTTTCTTGTTCCCAAAATCCAAAATTTCTCAAGTGCATCCCAAATTAGCATAAGAACTACCAAGCTTAGCCATTTCTAACCTAAACCCAAGGTTTTTTATTAAAGTGAAAGCACTACCCAAACAAAGTCATGAGATTTTACACTTATGAGCAAGTGATACGATCATGGACACGCATACTTTGGATGAGGATCCGGAGGAAGCTTTGTTCGTTCCCGAAGGTCCCATTATGCGGTCCAAGTCTAGGAAGCTAGCCGGAGTTGTTCGAAAACTACTTAATGAAGTTCGGATCGAGGAAGAAGATCAACTTACACACTTCGCCCTACCCTCTTTATCATTCGAGGATTCTTCTTGAGGTTGGCCGCAAGTGTAAGTTGTTGTACTCTTTTTCCTATGCTCGGTTTTGTTCCATTGGGTTTTCCGAGTGGAGGTTTTAGCAATGGCTTGCACTTAGGTTTCGGTCCAATCGCAAGTTGAATTCCGAGGAACTTTTTCGAGGGATTATTTCCGAGGGACTTTTTCGAGGGATTATTTTCGAGGGAGACTAGTCAAACCAGCCCAAGAGTCATTCAAACTTTTAGTCAAAAGTCTTAGTCTTTGTTTTCTTTTTTGAGACCTTGTTTTCCTCACAATCTCTTTCATTTTCGAGAATAGTGTCTTTGACTACTTCTCTTGTTTTACTATAAATACTCTTTGTAGTTCTTCAATTTTAATCATCCAATTTTATAAACCTTTTTAAAGAATTTTCTCTCTTGTTCCTTTGGAACTTTTCGATCTCTTTGGTGGTTAGCCAACGAAATCAATTCGATCATTGGGTGGTTAGCCTCTTCATCACAAATCGATCACTAGGTGGTTAGCCTTGTGTTCACTCTGATTCCGAGGTGGTTAGCCGACGAGTCACAACGTTCCTTAGGTGGTTAGCCTTCGGTTCAGGTTTACCTAGTGCCGTTCATAGCTCTCGACGCAGCCATTCACTTCCCCCGCCTTGTCCAATTCTTTCCGCGAATTTGGATCCAAGGATTATCTGTTCTTCTACCGATCTCGAGTGTGCGTTCCTTTGGGAGTTCGTATCAAGTGGTATCAGAGCCATGCTCTTGATTATCGGTAACATCTATCCATTTTCTATCTCTTCATATTCTTCTTCTTTTTCTATCTATCTTTTGTATTAAACCAAAATAAATAAAAAAACAAAAATCATAATCAAAAAAAGAAAAAAGAAAAAAGAAAAAAAGAAAACCATTGGTTTTGAAATTCTTCTCTATCTATCTTGTTCATTACACTTGATTGATCGATTTGGTTGTTTGTGCTAATATCGACTTTTTCGATTTAGTTTCTTAAGAACCGAGGAGAAATTCTAGTGTGTGTGTGTGAGGTCATTATGAGAGTTGAGGGAAACAACCGAGGGAAACACTTGTGAGGATTTTTTTTGACTAACGTGTTTGTTCTTTTTGCGAGGAAAAATGTCGGAAAGTGAATCCAATACTTCATGGACGAGGAGGGAAAGAGATGCCGCGATGAATCGCAAGGTGGATGTTATAACTCTAATGATGAATGAAATGAGAAATCAATTGGCCGCCCTTAATGTTAGGACGCCTGCTAGACAAGAAGGAAACAATGGAGCCAACTTGGCCGAAAGTCACGGTTCCGACCATAGTGTTGGTCGAAGAAATCCGCGTGTACCGCCAAGGCATTGGCGAGCCCAAAACCAAAACCGACAACATCAACAACAAGGCGAGAATGTCGAAAATCCGTTTCACGATTTAGCCGATGGATCCGATGGAAATCAAAGTAGGCAACAACCGGCCAGGAGGAGAAACGATAATGATCTCGGTGGTTTGAAGCTACGCATTCCATCCTTCTATGGAACTAATGATCCGGATGCGTTCCTTGAATGGGAAAAGAAGATTGACATAGTCTTTGGTTGTCAAGACTTTTCTGAACAAAAGAAGGTTAGGTTGGCCGCTACAGAATTTCATAATTATGCTATTGATTGGTGGGATAGTGTTGTGACTAGCAAGAGACGCCAAGGAGAAAACCCCGTTGAGACGAGATGGCGAGGTTGATGCGGATACGGTACATGCCAATCCACTACCACCGCGAGCTACACCAAAAGTTGCGTAGGCTGTCACAAGGTAGTAAGGGAGTAGAGGATTATTATCAGGAGATGGAGAAGCTCATGTTCAAAGCCGATGTTGATGAGCCCCGGGACGCAACTATGGCCTGATTCCTAACCGGAATGAATCGCGATTTGCAAGATCGCATGGAGATGAAATCCTATAACACCATTGAGGAGTTGTTGCACAAGGCAATTCTCGTTGAGCAGCAACTAAAGAGGTGTCACACGGTCACTATTCGTGTCTAAGCCGAGCTACACTAAAGGCGAGAAGCCGAGTTACCCGTCCCGTGCATATACTAAGCCAAAAACGGACTACAAGCCTAGTTCGTCCGGTCACGACTACAAGGGTAAGGCTGAAGTTTCTATTCCTATTCGAAATCGTGACATCGAGTGCTTTATGTGTAAGGGCAAAGGTCACTATGCGAACAAGTGTCCGAACCAGCGTGCTATGATCATGTTGGATGGAGGTGAAATCGTGACCGACGATGATGAGGAGAATTTTGACTCCGCACCCGTCTATGATGACGATGATGAACACGCGGTCGATGGAGAGCTACTTGTAGCTAGACACGTTCTTCTTTCTCAAGAGCCATTCGTAGTGGATGAGCAACGTGAGAACTTGTTCCACACTCGGTGCAAGGTTAATGGCAAGACATGCAGTCTTATAATCGATGGAGGTAGTTGCACGAACGTTGCTAGCACGACTATGGTTGAGAAACTTAACTTGGAAATGAGGAAGCATCTGCGGCCGTATAGCCTAAGGTGGTTGAGTAACAAAAAGCAACTCAAGGTTACACACCAAGTCTCGGTGCCTTTGTCTATTGGCCGATATGAGGATGAGATCCTATGCGATGTATTGCCGATGGAAGCCGGTCATATCCTACTTGGAAGACCACGGCAATACGATCGGAGAGTTGTTCACGATGGTTATGCCAACAAGCACTCCTTTGAGCATAAAGGACGGAATATCACTCTTGCACCATTGTCTCCACACGAGATGTATCTAGACCAGCTCAAGCTTGAGCAAAACCGCAAGGGTAAAAATATTGTGGGTGATATATCATGGTTTTTACCCTGTTTAGACCATGATATAAGTCCTTTTTATAGAGTCTTTCTAGTGTTTTGTAGTCTTTTAGAGTCTTTTACAGGTCATAGCACATTTGGAGCATTATTGGAAGTATTGGAGCTTTCTGAAGCAATTTGGAGCAGAAGCTGAAGTCGTGTTGCTGAGAACCTGATTTCACGTCGAGCATTGATCGATACTCTCTTGGTATCGATCGACACTCATCGCAGCAAGACACGACCCGCGAGTTTTACAAGACTTGAAGAATTGCAACTTGGTCCAGAAGTCTTTGATAATTACAAGAAGACCCCAGAACGTGTTTTAAGTTATAAATAGGATTTTACAGCCACTTGTTTAGGCAAAGCTTTATTTTCTATACTTTGGTTTGAGACAAGTCTGAATCTCCCTTCGTCCGAGATCAGATCTCAAGAACCTTTGTGATTATTTTATTGATGATTTATTCAAGCATATTGATTGTTTCATTCTCTATGTATGAGTAGATCCACTTTAGGTTTGGGGTTTTCTCATAAAGGATTTCTCTGAATGCTAGGTTAATTATCTGTTTAGGATTCACCATCCGAATTAGTTCTTCGCTTAGGTTGTGTTCAAAGCTAATTCTAGGTTGATGAATCTGGAACTTAGATCTTAGGATAATTGATTAGGCACGACAGTGCGATTAATTACCTGATAGAACCTAGGTGAGCAAATTGATTACTCGCAAAGAAATTTGGTTTAATTGATTTGTGAACATATCAAACATGTTATTAAAGCTGATTTAGACTTTAGGATTCGCAAAGAGATTTGGAATTCCTAGGATTTAGATTTAGATAATTCTCGCAACGACAGTTGGTTAATTATACTTTAGTGATTTGAGTTCAAGAACTGCGCTAAATCTGAATCATGTTAGTTAGTTTATCTGCATTCATTGATTTCCTGAGAAAAACCCTGGGCCTATATTTTTCTGATTGAATACAACTCTTTTAATTTCTGCACTGCTTTTAATTACATCTGCTTGGCCTAGCTTAATTCTCAACTATACAATCTATTGTGCGTTTCTGTGAGTCTTATGTGGTTCGACCCCTAGCTATATTACAACTACTGCTTTAGTACTGTTAGGGTATTAAATTGAGCATATCAGTGAGTGATCCCCTAAACACTTCTTTTACTAAAAATGAGAGTGAGAGTTCGAGAAAAGTCAAGCTAAAGGCTGTTGAGCGTAAACCCGTGAGGAAAGAAACTCTTTTTGTGAGGCCGAGTGAGATTAAGTATGCTCTCATCACTAAGCAACCTTTTGTTTTGCTTATCTTTAAGGATGCTCTCGCTAGCATGACTAACCCCGAGCAATGTGTTGTCTCTTTTGCAGGAATATAGTGATGTCTTTCCGGAAGATAGCCCAGGCGGCCTACCACCCATTCGTGGGATAGAACATCAAATAGACTTTGTTCCCGGAGCAACACCTCCAAACCGGCCCGTTTATCGAACCAATCCGGCCAAGACCAAGGAGCTCCAACGACAAGTCGGTGAACTTATGGAGAAGGGTCATATCCGGGAGAGTATGAGACCGTGTGCCGTTCCGGTGTTACTTGTGTCTAAGAAGGACGGATCTTGGCGAATGTGCGTTGATTGCCGAGCCATCAACAATACTATGGTAAAGTATCGCCATCCGATCCCTAGGTTAGATGATATGCTAGATGAACTTCATGGATATAGTATATTTTCTAAGATTGACTTAAAGAGTGGTTATCACCTAATCCGGATGAAGAAAGGTGATGCGTGGAAAACCGCTTTAAAAACTAAGCACATATTATATGAGTGGCTTGTTATGCCGTTTCGTCTTACGAACGCACCTAGCACTTTCATGCGTCTTATGAATCATGTTCTTAGGTCGTTTATAGGTGTCTTTGTTGTTGTCTATTTCGATGATATATTGATTTATAGTAAGACCCTTGATGATTATGTAGGACACTTGCGTTTGGTCTTAGACGTGCTTAGGAAAGAACTTTTTTTTGGCAACTTTAAGAAATGTTCTTTTTGTTCGGATAACGTCGTGTTTCTAGGTTTTGTGGTGAGTTCTCAGGGCATACAGGTTGATGAGGACAAGATCAAGGTGATCCAAGATTGGCCGAGTCCTTAGACGATTGGTGTGGTCCAAAGCTTTCACGGCTTAGCCGGTTTCTATAGACGGTTCGTTCGGGATTTCAGCACCATTGCCGCACCACTAACTGAAGTGATCAAGAAGGACGTGGGCTTTAAATGGTAACAAGCTCAAGAGGACGCTTTTAGGCTCCTAAAGCACAAGCTTACTCACGCCCCTCTTCTCGTTTTACCCGACTTTTTGAAAACGTTTGAAATTGAATGCCATTCTTCTGGTGTAGGTATTGGAGCCGTGCTAATGCAAGAGAAGAAACCGACTGCTTTCTTCAGTGAGAAGCTTAGAGGCGCGACTCTCAATTATCCGACGTACGACGACAAGAAGTTCTATGCTTTAGCCCGTGCACTCCAAACGTGGCAACACTATCTCCGGCCGAAGGAGTTCGTGATCCACACCGATCACCAATCGCTTAGGCATTTGAAGAGCCAACAGAAGTTGAACAAACGACATGCCTGTTGGATGGTCTAAACTAGGAACTAAGCTATGTTTCTCTACGACTTGTCATCCGCAAACCGATGGTCAAACCGAGGTGGTCAATAGGACCTTAGGAACGCTTTTGCGGACGGTGATAAAGAAAAATCTTAGGTCATATGAAGATTGTTTGCCTCATGTCGAGTTTACCTTCTTCTTTTTCTCCGTTTCAACTTGTTTACGGTTTAATCCGCTTACACCTTTGGATATAACTCATTTGCCTTTGAGTGAACGTGTAAGAAACGGTCAAGCAAATGCACGAAAAGGCCAAGCAAAACATCGAGCATAAAACTGAGCTTTATCGCAAGCATGCCAATAACGCACGGAACAAGAAAACGTTCGAACCCGGCGATCTCGTTTGGATCTATTTGCGAAAGGAGCGGTTCCCGGAAGAAAGAAAGTCTAAACTCTTGCCGAGAGTTGATGGACCATTCACGGTTTTGGAGAAGATCAATGACAATGCCTACAAAATTGATCTCCAAGGTAAGTATTCCGTTAGCGTTAGCTTCAACGTTTCTGATATCATTCCTTTTATTGTAGATGGTCCAGATTTGAGGACAAATCCTTTTCAAGTGGAGGGGGATGATATGATCATGGACACGCATACTTTGGATGAGGATCCGGAGGAAGCTTTGTTCGTTCCCGAAGGTCCCATTACGAGGTCCAAGTCTAGGAAGCTAGCCGGACCTGTTCGAAAATTACTTAATGAAGTTCGGATCGAGGAAGAAGATCAGCTTACACACTTCGCCCTAACCTCTTTATCATTCGAGGATTCTTCTTGAGGTTGGCCGCAAGTGTAAGTTGTTGTACTCTTTTTCCTATGCTCGGTTTTGTCCCATTGGATTTTCCGAGTGGTGGTTTTAACGAGGCAACGGCTTGCACTTACGTTTCGGTCCAATCGCAAGTTGAATTCCGAGGAACTTTTCCGAGGGATTATTTCTGAGTGACTTTTCTGAGGGATTATTTCCGAGAGACTTTTCCGAGGGACTTTTCTGAGGGATTTTCCGAGGGATTATTTTCGAGGAAGACTAGTCAAATCAGCCCATGAGTCATTCAAACTTTTTAGTCAAAAGTCTTTGTCTTTGTTTTTTTTTTAGGCGTTGTTTTCCTCACAATCTCTTTCTTTTTCGAGAATAGTCTCTTTGACAACTTCTCTTGTTTTTCTATAAATACTCTTTGTAGTTCTTCAATTTTAATCATCCAATTTTATAAACCTTTTTAGAGAATTTTCTCTCTTGTTCCTTCGGAACTTTTCGATCTCTTTGGTTGTTAGCCAACGAAATCAAATCGATCATTGGGTGGTTAGCCTCTTCATCAAAAATCGATCACTAGGTGGTTAGCCTTGTGTTCACTCCAATTCCGAGGTGGTTAGCCGACGAGTCACAACGTTCCTTAGGTGGTTAGCATTCGGTTCAGGTTTACCGAGTGTCGTTCATAGCTCTCGACGCAGCCATTCACTTCCCCGCCTTGTCCAATTCTTTCCGCGAATTTGGATCCAAGGATTATATGTTCTTCTACCGATCTCAAGTGTGCGTTCCTTTGGGAGTTCGTATAAGCAAGTTCTTGAATTTTTCATGAAATATTTGAGAAAAAATACCTTGAGGATGCAAGATTTGAATGGAAAACCGTGGGTAGATCCAGAAAGAGGATGAAAAATCCAGAATTTAGCAACTTGAATCACGATTTTTGGGTAAGAAATGAGAGAGTTATGAGTGAATGAGGCTTGAGGGGAGAAAACAATGGTGTTTCGCGATTCAAGAGGAGAAATAAGACTTACATGGCCGGTCCATTGGATAATAGATCTAAACCATAGACCGTTGGACGAAGGCTCGGACCGATGGGCAGGCAAAATAGGTCCGGTACACCGGGCCGGTATCGTTTTCATGGCTTTCATACAGGGCAAAACACAGCCGGTATACAGAGCCGGGAAACTCCCTGTCCTCGGAAAATTATCACATCGGGCCGGTATCATCCGTGTGCACGTGCCGGTATTGAGGGATAAATTTATTCCTGGGGGAAATGGATCCGACACGAGGGAGCGGTATCGTGGGAAAAATTTTCTTCCCCGGGGAAATTTTCAATCCAGGGCCACATCCCTCATCTTGCACCAGACCGGTATTGAGGGAAAATTTTTCTTCTCGGGGGAAATGCATCGGGCCAGTATCTATTCCCTCGGCTATCGTTTTCCCTCGAACACCAAGTACCCTGAGAACACTTAACAAAAAAGATCAAAAAGTACTAGCAAAGCATGAAAAAGAGAAGATTAAAAGTATGTACAAGGATAAACTTGGGGTGTCTCCCAAGAGAACTTTGTTTTACGTCACTAAGTTCGACGTTGGTTACCGCATTTAAGTGAGGGGAATCGAGAGGAATCGAGCCTCCCTCTTCAATGATTTCCTTAGCATGGTATGGTTTGAGTCTTTGGTTGTTTGTGATGAATTCTTGGCCACTCTTGTTCCCAAGTACCACAGCCCCATATGGCCTCACTTCCTTGATCTCAACCGGTCCGGACCATCTTGACTTGAGCTTCCCGGGAAAAAGCTTCAACCGTCGGAGATAAATCTGAGGGATTTCCAACGGCCTAAATTCCGACGGTTTTCCGAGGGATTTAAAATTCGTTTTCAAAAAAAAAAATTATGGAATTAGTTATTTATTAAATAATTTATAAAAAACGAAAATGAAAAATTAATTAAATAACTAAATATCTTATAAAATTAAATAATTATTAAAGGTTTTCGAAATTATTGGAAAATTACCAAAAAAAAAAACTAAATCAAAGTAAATCAGGCGGAAAACATCGAACTTTGATTTAAAGAAATCCGCCAATTTCCCGCTCCTCGTTTTCTGAGTCGAGAGCTCTTCCTCCAAAGCCATGACCTTCTCTTTGAGCTCTTCGTTTTGCCGGATAATGTGTTCATCCATCGAGACCGCCAGGACGGTCTTGATTGAATTGACTGTGAGACCTACAAAAATAAAAACTGAAAAACTGAATCATTTAAAAAAATATCTAAATAATCATAAATATTTTTCTAAAAGTTCAATACATTTATAAAAAACGTTTTTTAAATTACATTAATTAAAAAACGTTTTTAATAAATAAATATATATAAAAACGTTTAAAAAAAATTATTTATGAAAAATGTTTTTTAAAAATATATTTGTGAAAAACGTTTTGAAAAAAATTATTTATAAAAAAACGTTTTTACAACATATATTTATAAAAACGTTTTTACAACATATATTTATTAAAAACGTTTTTTAATAAATGTAAAAACGTTTTATAAAATTCTATTTATAAATATATTTTCAAAAACGTTTTTTAAAAAAAAATATTTATAAATATAATCACAAATTCAACAAAAAATAACAACATAATTAACCTAATTAAATATAATCACAAATAAATCAAAAACCTAATTAACAATCACAAATAAAATCTAAAACCCAATTAACAATCACAAATAAAATCTAACAACCTAATTAACAATCTAACAACCTAATCTAATTCCACAAATTCAACTATCTAACACCCTAATTCTAATTCTAAATAAATAAAAAATGGCTTACATAGCGTGGAGTGGCGACGGCGTGGTCGGCGGTGGGAAGGAGACCTCCGGCGGCGGCGGCCCGTGGAGAGGCGACGTCGTGGAGAAGAAGAAGAGAGACGACGAAGAGAAAAGAAGAAGAGAGTAGAAGAAGATGAAAAAGAGAATCAGAGAGATGGAGAAGAGAGAAGAAGAAGAGAATCGGAGAGAAGGAGAAGAGAGAAGAGAGAAGAAGAAATCGCAAAAAATGAAAGAGAAGAAGAGTGATTGGTTTAATATGATTAAACATTTCTGACGGATGTTTTCCCTCGGGAATCCGTCGGATATCGAATTAATTAACCGCCTTAAATTTTTGATTAATTTTTGTTTGGCGGCTTAAATTCACGGGCAAAATTTCACGGGTCGTCGGAAATTCCGCGGAAATTTTGATGTTTTGATACTTAACCGACGGGCCTTGATATTTTGATGTTTTATACTTAGCATTTTTTCGAGTGTAAAACAATAAAATATGATGGTTCGTCGGAAATCCCTAGAAAATTTCCGAGGGATTTCCTACATGTTTAGGGTATAGGGTTTAGATTTTGAAGATTTCATAAAATTTAGTGTTTAATAACGATAAGTGTTACATACTAATAAGAAAAACCTTTGAAAACCAAACAAAAAAGTTATTTTGGATTTCGTAACAATCAATCTAACAACAAGTTCAAGCCATAAAAACACATAGAACATCTAAGAACACTTTGAGTAAGATTTCAGTAAAAAAAAAATTAAAATGTTTGATTCTTAAGAATATTTCACATAAAGTAATTTTTATTTGTTACTTATACATTTATCAAGACCAAACATGTTCAAAATCCGGTAAATTCAAGGTTTTATATCCCAAATCGTCGAAAATCCCTCGGAAATTTCCGACGGAAGCTTGAATCCCTGGCTAAAACTGCATCCATACCAATTGCTCCGGCTAAAACTGAATCCGTCCGAAATCCGTCGGAAATTTTCGACGGATTTTCTGATCGATCGCTCCACCCTTTGGATCGATCGATCCCACCCCGACGACCATTTGGTGGATCGACCAAACAACAAGCTTGGTCGATCTTATCTTTTTGGATCGATCGTTCCTAATTCCGTCAGAAATCCCTCAGAAATTCATATATATTCCCGGGATTTATATTCTATCCTGAAAAAATCTAGATGGGTAAAAGTTTATTAAAATACCAAGTATATTAAAATTCAAAAATATGATATAATAATTCAAAAAAAAAAATTGAAAAACATTACACGGCTGCAAGTGACCTTATATAATGGTCCTATCAGCTTAGACTCAGTGAAATAAAAGACTCGAAAGGCTATATAACGGCTACTACAACTGATATATTAACGTATATATATTAACAGAAATTCTCCACCGATTTCTGACGGCCGTGAAACGGTCCGAATATTCCCACAGATTTCCGAGGGAATATAGGTTCGTCGCCATATCCTCGGAAATTCAATCCGTCGAAATATTCCGACCGATTTTCGAGAAAATTCAAACCGTCAAAATTCCCTCGATATTCCCTCGGTATTCCGTCGGAATTTTCCGACGGTTTAAAGTCCGTCGAAAATGCCGTCGGAAATACGCGTGTTTTCTTGTAGTGTATTAACTAATAGATATATATTATTTGATTGTTTTGGAGATGCATATCAAACATATTCTCGCTTTTGAATGGATCTAGGATTGAATAGACAAACTATTTTTTTTTTAAATCATGCTTGTGATAACGGCGTTATGCCAAAAAGGATTTTGATTGTCTTCGACAGCCCCAAAGCATGATTGTTGGTACAAAGATATTGAATGGAAGATTTCGTCAGCTACAACGATAACTGCCCGGTGATGTTGTTATAAGATAGTCAAGAAGCACAATAATTTTTTTTTTTTAAATGAAGATTTGAAAAAAAATAAATGAACAAATGAACAAATTCCAAATTCGTAAACCCCTGCAAAAGGGAAAAAAACAAACAAACAAGAAGCCAAAATGAATAAACTCCTTTTTGAAGGTCTAATTTTCAGAGCAATTGACACAATGGGGAAGATAAGAGAAGATACAACACAATGGT
Organism: Eutrema yunnanense; assembly: GCA_002933935.1. Lineage (NCBI taxonomy): Eukaryota > Viridiplantae > Streptophyta > Magnoliopsida > Brassicales > Brassicaceae > Eutrema > Eutrema yunnanense. The sequence goes on along the minus strand of PKML01071367.1, from coordinate 99,221 downwards.
TCCAAGCTCAAGCCTTTGAAATTTAGAAGTAACTAGAAAAGCTCAAGCTGAAAAGAAGAACAGAGTTAAATGGAATCCCCCTCCTAAACTATGGCTTAAATGCAATATTGGCTCTTCTTGGGACAAAAGGAAGAATATGAGTGGAGCTTCTTGGGTGTTAAGGAATAGAGAAGGTAAAGTTTTGTTGCATAGTCGAAGAGCTTTTAGTCATATTGCAACTGATATTGAAGCAAATGTTAAAAGCTGGTTATGGACAATTGAAAGTATGAAAAGTTTGAAGATTCTCAGAGTCATTTTTGCGGTTGAAGCCTCAGATCTGATTGGGGCTGTCATTCGACCCGCAGCCTGGCTGTCCTTTAAGGTTTTTTCCTTGGAAATTCTTGATTTTTTGAATCATTTGCTGAATTGGAGTTTGGTTTTTGAAGAAAGAAATGCTAATTTAGGCGCTTTTCTCATTGCTAGAAGTGTGACTAGGGAGGATCGTAGTCAATCTTTTGTAGTTTATGTGACCAATTTTTAGCTACTGGTATTTCCATTGCATAAGATAAAAATTGAATTATTGAACGGATATAAAATCATTCGGACAGAAAAAAAAAATATATTTCAAATTCGTAAACCCCTGCAAAAGGAAAAAAAAAAAAAAAGCCCAAATGAATTAATGGGCTTGGATTCGAATAAAAAATGAGGACTATATAAACCTAAAGAAGTCTCTCCTCTAGTTTCCCTCACCATCTTCCTCTTCTTCGCAGCTCATATCGATTGAAGATTCGGCTGATCAAAGTACGGAAGCGACATCTGAAATATCCATGGATTCTTCTACCTCCTCTAATGCTATGTACGTTTTTGTCTCGGTTCTCTTTACACTCGATTTTTGTATGGAATTTAATAGACATGGAATTTGATTGTGGCTTTTCGTGATGATGCTTCAGTGTGAAGAAGGAACTGAAGATGAAAGTAAGGACTTTTCATCTGATTTTTGTATCAGACGGGTATTATTCTGTTATTTCCAGTTTGGTCTTTAAAATAAAAGAGTTTCCCTTTCTTTGATGCAGCCTCTCAAGGCATGCTCTCAGAGGCAGAAGTCAGTGGCAGCAGAAGATGAGGATCTGGATCCAACGGTATACTATCCGTTCAATAATTCATTTTTATCTTATGCAATTCCGCTATACTTGTATTGTATGTATGAATCAAATGTTTTTTCTTTTGTTTTGTGTCTATTCTGTTCTCGTTTGCAGCAATACTACGAGAACAGATTGAAATATATTGTGGCCGAGATGGCCAAGGGGGAGAATCCATACCCTCACAAGTTTTCTGTGTCAATGTCCATTCCGGAATACATTGACAACTATGGTAATTTAAGCAGTGGGGTCCATGTTGAAGATGCTGAAGTATCACTAGCTGGTATGTTTAATTTCTATAAGCCACTTGCCCTTACCCTGTGAAAAGGATGCTCTTTCATGTTTTAAACTTTGCTAGGGCGGATAATGAGCAAGCGATCTTCCTCTTCCAAGCTCTTCTTCTATGATCTACACGGTGATGATTTCAAGGTCCAAGTTATGGCTGATGCAAGGTGAATGCTTTGTTTACCGGATTCTCTTCTTCTTTTTTAACTTAATGCTCTTGAATATATTTACTTACATATACAATATTGCATATTTCTTGTCTCAGTAAGTCAGGATTGGATGAAGCCGAGTTTTCAAAGCTCCATGCGTCTGCTAAGCGTGGTGATTTTGTTGGTGTTACCGGGTTTCCAGGAAAAACAAAGAGGGGAGAATTGACTATCTTCCCCCGATCATTCATTCTTCTGTCACATTGCCTTGAGATGATGCCGAGAAAGGCCGACAATGTCAATTCAAAGGTAAAGCAAACTCAACGTGGCTCTTACAATACTTTAGCGTGTCCTTATTTTACACTAACCTGCCTCACTTTTTTACCCAGAAACCTGAAACCTGGGTTCCCGGTCAACCGAGAAATCCTGAGGCATATATTCTGAAAGATCCGGTATGATCAGTTTTTAAAGTCTATATGATTGGTTGTAGCCTCTTACATTTCTGAATGTCGTTATTTTTTTTTGGTGGATCACTTCCTGTCGGTGTTTTAGTATTTCTATCGCCTTTATTATTCAGGAAACTCGATATCGCCAGCGTAGTCTTGATCTGATGTTGAACGTGGAGGTTCGCCAGATATTCTGGACCAAAAGAGATATCGTCTCCTACATCCGCAGATTCCTGGACAATAAAAAATTCTTGCAGGTTTTATGTTTGTCATTTTCTTACGGAAATAAAAAAATATTTCTCTCCTCTAGATTGTGGCTCTGATTCTAGTGTTCTTTTCCCTGCATTTGATATATTTTCAATTTTCTGTAGGTTGAGACACCTATGATGAACATGATTGCTGGTGGAGCAACTGCCCGACCATTTGTGACACATCACAATGATCTAGATAGGAAGCTGTACTTGCGTATCGCACCTGAACTCTTTCTTAAGCAACTTGTTGTTGGTGGCTATGACCGTGTTTATGAGATAGGAAAGCAATTCAGAAATGAGGGTATTGACCTGACCCACAATCCGGAGTTCACCACTTGCGAGTTCTATATGGCTTACGCAGACTACTACGACCTTATGGAAATGACCGAGGATATGTTGAGTGGTATGGTCAAGGAATTAACAGGTGGTTATAAAATCAAGTATCATGCTAATGGGTATGATAAGGAGCCAATCGAAATCGACTTCACTCCTCCATACAGGTTTGAGGCAATCTCTTCATTGATTAAACCACAACCTTGACGGTAAAGCTTTCCGTAGGAGATTTATCTGTGGTAATAAATCCTACTTAATTTTTGTTTTTGTAGGAGGATTGAGATGATAGGGGAGTTAGAGAAGGTGGCTAACCTCAATATACCAAAAGACTTGGCTAGCGAAGAAGCTAAAAAGTATCTTATTGATGCATGTGCGAGGTTTGATGTCAAATGCCCTCCTCCTCAGACAATAGCTCGTCTTTTAGATAAAGTAAATATTCTTTCTCCCTCCTTCTTGTTTGGGACATCTAGGATAGAAAATATAAACCTGTAATGTTGTCTTTTTTTTTGCAGCTTGTTGGAGAATTTCTGGAAGAGACGTGTGTGAACCCAACTTTCATCATCAACCATCCCGTGGTCATGAGTCCCTTGGCAAAATGGCACAGATCAAACAATGCTTTGACTGAAAGATTCGAGCTTTTCATCAACAAACATGAAGTAAGTAAAAGCTGATGATGAGTTTGACTCATCACAATTCTTTTTTTCTTTAGAGTTGTTTGGCTTAACATGTTACGTATAACTGGATGGCAGCTCTGCAACGCCTACACCGAGTTGAACAATCCTGTGGTTCAGCGCCAGCGTTTTGCTGATCAGCTCAGGGATCGACAATCCGGAGACGATGAAGCAATGGCTTTAGATGAGACCTTTTGTAAAGCTTTAGAATATGGATTGCCTCCGACAGCTGGTTGGGGGTTAGGAATAGACAGACTTACTATGCTTTTAACGGACTCGCAGAACATCAAGGTCACTCTCTTACCTCAAAGTTTCGTTGTGAATGATTTCATGTTTTTTTGTGTGACTAAACTCATGATTTGAAATCTTGTTGCAGGAGGTTATTCTCTTCCCGGCGATGAGGCCACAAGACAAGCTAGTATCCACAGAGAAGAGCTAAGGAGAGTAGACCACAGTTTTTCTCTCTTTTGCCTGACTAAGCATTCTAAGTTTAATAGTCAAAGTGCTATTATGCAACCTGTTGTCAAATTAATTTTTATTCTAATGTATCAAGAACCATATCTTATTACTAAAAAACAAACCAATAAGTTATTATTCTATTAAAGATCTTCGTAAGATTTTTTGTGTTGTTGATTATTTTTTAATCATGATTGTGAATATTGAGCTTGTTTTTTTATTCTCCTCTAGAACTTTTTTATGGCAAAAATATATATTATATTATTAAATGGGTATCCTTATTAAATCGATTCAAATATGTTAGTTTTAGGGTTTGCAAAGAAAAACCATCATTTTTTTTCTTCTTCTTGTAAAAATGACTCAAATTTGAAAAATGCAAATCAATATTCTTATCTCAAAAGTCACCTACAAAACAACCCTTCCGTGAAATAGTTATAAATCTCATATAAAACTTTCGATCTCAGGTCAAATCTCAGATTGCCAGGGCCATAAACCATCAGAGAGCTTCTTCTGAATCTCTTTGAAATCGATTGCATGCATTTTCTCGCCAACATAATCTCGAAATTTTCAACTATTTAAAAAAAAAAAAATCTTAAAATTGAGAAAAGTTGGAAAAATGATTGAGAAGAGATAATGATGAGAATGGATAAAGGAAAAATCAATTGGGGGTGAGAGTGTTTCACCGTCGAAAGGAGGTTGGGCCAAACACCGCTGCTCAGTCTTCCAGAGTTAAGTGTATTTATTGATATGCTCAAATTAATACCCTAAGATACTAAAGCAGTAGTTGTAGTAAGTGTAGGGGTCGAACCACAAAGACTCAGAGAAATCACACAATAGATTGTATAGCGTCGAATCAAGCTAAGCAGAACAGATGAAACAAAAACAATAAGCAGTAAAAGAGTTGTAAGTTCAATGGAGGGAATATAGGCTCATGGTTTTTCTCAGGAAATCAATGAATGCAGATAAACTAACTAACATGATTCAGATTTAGCGCGGTTCTTGAACTCAAATCACTAAGCTATAATTAACCAACTGTCGTTGCGAGAATTATCTAAATCTAAATCCTAGGAATTCCAAATCTCTTTGCGAATCCTAAAGTCTAAATCAGCTTTAATATCAGGTTTGATATGTTCACAAATCAATTAAACCAAATCTCTTTGCGAATAATCAATTTGCTCACCTAAGGTTCTATCAGGAAATTAATTGCACTGTCTTTCGGTTACCAAACGGTTATTAATTTTGATAACCATACCGAACCGAACCGAATGCTAACCGAACCGAAACCGAACCGAAAACTGTTACTAACCGAATGGATAGTAAAAGACATAACCGAACGTAACCGAAAACCGAAATAACCGAACCGAACCGAACCGAATAACCATTTGCCCAGGCCTAGTCGTGCCTAATCAATTATCCTAAGATCTAAGTTCCAGATTCGTCAACCTAGAATTAGCTTTGAACACAACCTAAGGCGAAGAACTAATTCAGATAGTGAATCCTAAACAAATAATTAACCTAGCATTCAAAGAAATCTTTATGAGAAAACCCTAAACCTAAAGTGGATCTACTCAGACATGGAGAATGAAACAATAAACATGTTTGAATAAATCATCAATAGATTAGAAAGAGTAACAAGAGGTTTTGAGATCTGATCTCGGACGAAGGGAGATTCAGACTTGTCTCTCTCAAACCAAAGTAAAATCAAGGTATAGAAAATAAAGCTTAAAGCATAAAGGTGGCTGTAAAATCCCTATAAATAACCTAAAACACGAATTGGGGCTTCTTGTAATTATTAAAGACTTCTGGGCAAGTTCTGCAATTCTTCAAACTTCATTAAGTCGCGACTTTGAAATCTGCTTCGATGGGTATCGATAAATACCAGGGGGTATCGATCGATACCAGACGTGAATTCAGGTACTTAGTCACCAGACTTCAGTTTCGCTCCAGAATGCTCTATAAAACTCCAATATCTCCAATAATACTCCAAATGTGCTAAAACCTGTAAAAGACTCTGAAAGACTCCAAAATACTATAAAGACTCTATAAAAAGGACTTATATCATGGCTTAAATAGGGTAAAAACCATGATATATCATTTATATATATTTTAAGGGAAAATATCGAGTCACTGTTCGTCTTCGATTTGACCTGAGACTGAGATAGAACGGAGTCGATCCTGTGTGATATGAGCAATCGGGTATGATGCTGGATCTGGTTGTGCGTGTAATTCGGAATATACTCAAGACTCTAACTCGAGAATTCAGAATATACTAAAATGCCTACATTTTTTTTTCAAACATCATGTTGTTTTAATATTGTTGAATGATACGTTTTTTCTGTGAGCTTTCTCACAGACGTTAAAGATGGCCACGTCATCAATATAGGCGTGGTTTGTTTTGCAGATGATTTTTGAGGTAAGGGGATTGACTTGTATTTTCAAAGGTGATGGTCGATCTTGCAAAAAAAAAAAAGGGTAATGGTTTTTTTTGTGCAGAAAACCCTTAGTTTTGTGGCTAACTAATTCGAAATCAAGAAGTGTACATACATGAGAAAAAATTATGTATAAGGGCTACAACATGTTGGACCATTACCACTTAATTTATTCCGTATAAGGGCTACAACATGTTGTCAAATTAATTTTTATTGTAATGTACCAAGAACCATATTATTACAGGTTCGTCGCCATTTCCTCAGAAATTCAATCCGTCAAAATATTCCGACCGATTTTCGAGAAAATTCAAACCGTCAAAATTCCCTAGATATTCCCTCGTTATTTCGTCGGAATGTTCCGACGGTTTAAAGTCCGTCGGAAATACGCGTGTTTTCTTGTAGTGTATTAACTAATAGATATGTATTGTTTGATTGTTTTGGAGATGCATATCAAACATATTCTCGCTTTTAAATGGATCTAGGATTGAACAGACAAACTATTTTTTTTTAAATCATGCTTGTGATAACGGCGTCATGCCAAAAAGAATTTTGATTGTCTCCGACAGCCCCGAAGCATGATTGTTGGTACAAAGATATTGAATGGAAGATTTCGTCAGCTACAACGATAACTGCCCGGTGATGTTGTTATAATATAGTCAAGAAGCACAATAATTTTTTTTTTTTAAACAAAGATTTGAAAGAAAATAAATGAACAAATTCCAGAAAGTGGGAGATCTGATTGATTTTGATTCCAGAAAATGGGATAGAGATAAGTTGGATGAACTTTTCTATCCTAGAGACACTGAAATCATATTGAGAAAGAAGCTGGTTTGTTCTTCACCTGATTTTTTCTGTTGGAAATTTAATAAAAGTGGGGAATATTGTGTCAAAACTGGTTACTGGCTCGCGTCTCAAGAATAAAAAAAGGAGATTATCAGAGAGGCTACCATGATGCCGTCCCTGATTGGGCTTAAAGACCTAGTGTGGAACAGTTTGGCTCCTTCTAAAATCAAGTTTTTCCTTTGGAGGTGCTGAGTGGAGCTATCCCGGTTGCTAACAAAATAACATCGAGAGGAATAAAAATTGACTCCATATGCCAACTATGTAGCCTTGATGGTGAATCGTCCAACCATGTTCTTTTTACTTGCTCTTTGGCCAGACAAGTGTGGGCAATGACAGATTTCTCAATCCCTGAAAATGGTTTCAATGCTGAATATGTTTACCAAAACATCTTTGATGTGATGATGACAGCGAAAAACAACAGAGTGCCGGTGGAGATTAGTGATATATCATAGTTTTTACCTTGTTTAGGCCATGATATAAGTCCTTTTTATAGTCTTTATAATATTTTGGAGTCTTTTAGAGTCTTTTACAGGTTATAGCACGTTTGGAGCATTATTGGAAGTATTGGAGCTTTCTGGAGCAGTTTGGAGCAAGGCTGAAGTTCGTGTCGCTGAGTATCTGATTTCACGTCAGGTATCGATCGATACCCCCTGGTATCGATCGATACCCATCGTAGCATGACCAAGACACGCGACTTAATGAAGATTTGAAGAACTGCAGATTTGCCCCAGAAGTCTTTAATAATTACAAGAAGGCCCAATTCGTGTGTTAGGTTATAAATAGGATTTTACAGCCACTTGTTTAGGCTATACTTTATTTTGTATTGCTTTGATTACTTTGGTTTTAGAGAGACAAGTCTGAATCTCCCTTCGTCCGAGATCAGATCTCAAAACCACTTTGATTATTTATTTGAGTATTTATTCAGTCATGTTTATTGATTCAATCTCCATGTCTGAGTAGATCCACTTTAGGTTTAGTTTAGGTTTAGGGTTTTCTCATAAAGGATTTCTTTGAATGCTAGGTTAATTATCTGTTTAGGATTCACCATCTGAATTAGTTCTTCGCCTTAGGTTGTTCTCAAAGCTAATTCTAGGTTGACGAATCTGGAACTTAGATCTTAGGATAATTGATTAGGCATGAGAGTGCGATTAATTACCTGATAGAACCTAGGTGAGCAAATTGATTATTCGCAAAGAGATTTGGTTTAATTGATTTGTGAACATATCAAACCTGAACTTTAAAGCTGATTTAGACTTTAAGATTCGCAAAGAGATTTGGAATTTCTAGGATTTAGATTTAGATAGTTTTCGCAACGAGAGTTGGTTAGCTATATTTTAGTGATTTGAGTTCAAGAACAGTGCGTAATCTGAATCCTGTTAGTTAGTTATCCTGCATTCATTGATTTCCTGAGAAAAACCCTAGGCCTATATTTCTCCAACTGAATTTACAACACTTTTACTTGCAATCTTGTTTTCAATTACATCTTCTGATTTAACTTGTTTCGGATCTATATAATCTATTGTGTGTCTCTCTGAGTCTTTGTGGTTCGACCCCTACCTATACTACGATTACCGCTTTAGTATTTGTTAGGGTATTAATTTGAGCGTATCAAATTTGGCGCCGTTGCCGGGGACTCAATTCGCCATTAGATTTTAGCTAAGAAATTCGTCTAAATCGCCCGAGTATCGATCGATACCCTTGAGTATCGATCGATACCCGTCGTAAATTTCAGTCACTTACGCTATTTACTTTTGGATTTCAGGTGCATGCCAAATCTAGAAACCAAAAGCAAAAAGAGCACTCCGCTAGTTGATCTATCACTGGAACAGCTAGCACTTGTGGAACGCACAAACATGAAAACAAAGAAATCAACTAAGATGAACAACAATCAGTTGGTTCGTGATGCAGCTGGTGCTTACAGAGACCAAGAGGGTCGGTTGTGCAATGAACAGGGACAACGTCTGGATGGAAAGGGGATCGTCATGCCACCTGCTCCTGTTGTCGCTGCGAATGTCGCTGGGAACGCGAGGAATGATGTGGTATTTCGTGGAAGGACGATTGGTGAATACAATAGGCCTGACCAGTTTTTCGCCAATCGTTCAGCAATTCGTCCTCCTGCGTTCGAGAG
>PKML01071367.1:73251-88660 GCA_002933935.1 Eutrema yunnanense | reverse complement strand
AAAAAAAAAAAAAAAAGATCTAACGGCTGGCAGCAGAGTCGTACCATCGCAAAGAGCTTTTCCTCCAAGATAGTAATCATAATCAACGGTTATTAAGGAATTATGTTTATTATATATCAGCATGATCCAACGGACATGCGTCACTCATCCCCATTGGTGAGTGAGGAGCCTATTTCTCGAAGCGATAAAAGGGCAACAGTTTCTTGGGTGTTTTCAAAGCTCGCCTCCCTCTTCCACCACAGAGAAAATTCATCTCTCTTTTGCTTCGCCTCTCGTCTTCTTGAGAAATAGGCGAAGTCTCCCTCCAGTTATTTTGCTCGGCCATCGATTCTCTTAGGTAAGAAGACTCGTTTCTCTCAGATCTTTAAAATCCCGTTCTCTCTCTCATTCATATGATTTATTAGCATATATGTATTTTCCCTTATAGTAAGATGTATATAAAGGGACTAATGTAATTCACTTTAGTAAGATATGAGAATAACACATTTAATCTTTCTCTCATACTGTTAATATGGTATCAGAGCCTTGTTGAATGCAGCTAAGACGTTGTTCAATCTCATATACTCTAGGAGCATTATCTTGCTTAAATCTAGACATTAGACTATTCCATATACCTTCGGCAGTGTCTATGAATAACAGACTTTGGCCAATCTTCTTCGAAACATAATTGATAATCCAAGTTGTGACCATATCATTACATCTAGACCACGAACCATAGTCGCGATGATCTTGAGAGGGTTTAGAAATAGTACCATCGATAAATCCGAGTTTGTTACGTACATTGAGAGCCATTCGTATGGATCTGCGCCATGAATGGAATTCTGCACCAGTGTCGAGACGATCCGAGACTAAGATCAAGCCTGCGTGATCTGAAGTGTGCAAGAAGAACGGATTATCATATTGATCAAGCGCCTGTCGTTGAGAATCTTGATTCGGAGCCATTTGAGAGAATGCAGATAAGATTTGATCAATTCGAGGTGAATATGAACGATTTTGAAGAGAAGAAAGTGCCGAGAAAGATGAAATCAGCAACAATCGGAGGTCAATTGAAGGAGAGAAAAGAGATGACGAATAATGAAATCGTCAATTGAAAGACTTCAAGAACGAGATGATAGACGTTCACAAAGAAGATGATAAACAAATCACGTCTCGAGACACTCATCGTAAGCAATCAGAGCTTACAGAGAAGAAATCGCCATTGAAGAATCTCGAAGAAGAAGATGAAGAGTTTGTTACGCGGAAGAGAGAGAAAATTCAGTGCTCTGATACCATATTAACAGTATGAGAGAAAGATTAAATGTGTTATTCTCATATCTTACTAAAGTGAATTACATTAGTGCATATTAGTGCATATTACACTGAATTGGTCACATTGTGGGAAGAATACAAGAATTTTGTGGAATTGCCGGTATGCACATGTGGACATTGTGAATGTAATGCAGCTACGTTATGGGAATCACTGCAACAGAGAAGTCGTGTGACAAAGTTTCTGATGGGATTGAATGAGTCCTATGACTCTACCCGTCGATATATCCTGATGCTAAAACCTATTCCTACTATTGATGATACCTTCAACATGATAACTCAAGATGAAAGACAGAAGAATATGACACAATCAACTCGACCTGAGAACATTGTGTTTCAGAGTTCAGCTCCAGTTCAACCAGCAGATGGTTCTGGATATAATGGATACATGGATAATGCAGCCTTTGCAATGCAAAATAACTTCAGGCCAAAATCTCGACCTCTATGTACCCACTGTGGACAAATGGGTCATGTGGTGCAAAAGTGCTTTAAGCTACATGGATATCCCCCAGGATATATCCCTGGATATAAGAGCAACTTCTCTAACTTTCAGAATCAAAGACCATCTCCTCAGCCTTCTTATCAACCAAGAGGCCAAGTTCAGAACACCTTTCAAGCTCGAGGCAAGATGGATCAAAACTTCAGACCTCAAACTGTTGCACATGTCATGACTGAGGCTTATCCATATATTCCTCCAGCTACTCAAGCAGTAAATCTGGATACTATTCAGATGAACAATGATCAAATGCAATCTTTGATTCAAGAACTCTCTGCTCAGGTCAAAGCTTCTGCACCTATAGCTGCTCAATGTCAAGTATCTACACCAATCTCTTCTATTACTGAAAATGGTGTCATGGCTGCTCAATCATCATCGGGTAATGTCTCTTTTCCTTCCACATCTTTACGGTTTGAGAACAACATTCTCACATTCCAACACCAATGCTTATCCACTTTATACTCTAATATCCCTCATGGTTCTTGGATAATTGACAGTGGAGCAACTTGTCACGTTTGTTTTGATCTGAAACTTTTTAGTGACCCTATTGCAATCTCTGGAGTAACAGTTTCTTTGCCAGATGGTTCTCGGGTTGCTATTACACACACTGGCACTGTCCATATCTCATCATCTCTCATTTTGCATGATGTACTCCATGTTCCAGCTTTCAAATTTAACTTGCTATCTGTTAGTGGTTTATTGAAAAATGGCACTTGTTCAGCTCACTTCTTTATGGATTCTTGTCTAATTCAGGAGTCTACTCTGGACTTGACGATTGGTAGAGGGATTCTTCTACACAATCTATACATTTTACAAGCACCAGATTCATCATCATCATCTCATTTCACTGGATCCTTGATGGTAGATGGTCACCTTTGGCATCAACGCCTAGGACATCCATCTCCTGGCAAGTTAAAACTGCTTTCTCATCTTCTTTCTGATTCTAAGTCTAGTTTGTCCCTCGAGTCTCACTGTTCCGTATGTCCATTAGCTAAACAAAAACGTTTACCATATAAGTCCAGTAATCACATATCTCAATCTCCATTTGATCTTGTCCATCTAGATGTTTGGGGTCCTTTCTCTATTGAGTCTATAGAAGGTTACAAGTATTTTCTCACTATAGTTGATGATTGTACCCGTGTTACTTGGATTTACTTAATGAGAAATAAGAGTGACGTTTCAAAAATGTTTCCTTCTTTTATCAGTCTGGTCAGAAACCAATATGCTGCAAACATTAAGATGATTAGAACTGATAATGCTCCTGAACTTGCATTCACTGATTTAATGAAGCAACATGGCATCATTCATCAATTCTCTTGTGCTTATACTCCACAACAAAATTCTGTTGTGGAACGTAAGCATCAACATCTATTGAATGTGGCACGTGCATTACTTTTTCAGTCTAATATACCATTAATATACTGGAGTGATTGTATATTGACTGCTGTTTTTCTAATCAATAGAATGCCTTCTTCTTTGTTACATAATAAGAGTCCATATGAGTTACTAGTTAAGAAACCTCCAGAGTATACTTTGCTTAGATCATTTGGGTGCCTCTGTTATGTCTCTACATTGTTGAAAGATATGCACAAGTTTAGTCCACGAGCTGAGAAATGTGTTTTCTTAGGATATTCTTCAGGATACAAAGGATATAAAGTGTTGCATTTAGAGTCCAATATTATCTCTGTCTCTAGGAATGTTGTCTTTCATGAGGATACATTTCCATTTCAGTCTTCACATGTCACTAATCATAAAGATTTTTTCCCAAAGACTATTCTTCCATTACCTGCTATGGATGCCTTTGATACATATACTGCATCTCATTCACCATCATCTCATACACACACTGATAGCTCTGGAGATCCATCTATTGTTTCTGAAACTGTTACCACAGAGGAGGCTATGGTGTCACTACCTAGAGTCAGATCAAAACGGCAAATAAAAGCTCCAGGTTATCTCTCCAATTACCATTGCTCCCTTACTCAAATTTCTAACCCTTCTCATTCTTCTCCCCTTAAACTCTGTACTACACCTTATCCTCTTTCACAATATCTCTCATATTCTCACATTCACCCCACATATCAGCATGTTGTTCTCTCCTTTTCCCTTGAGACAGAACCTAAAACCTTTAAGCAAGCCATGGCATCAAAAGAATGGACCAAGGCTTGTGATACTGAGCTATATGCAATGGAATTGAACAAAACTTGGAGTGTAGTTTCTTTACCTCCGGGAAAGAATGTCGTCGGGTGTAAATGGGTCTTCACAATCAAATATCATGCTGACGGCTCCATTGAGAGATATAAAGCCAGACTTGTTGCCAAAGGTTTCACTCAGCAGGAGGGAGTCGACTATTTTGATACCTTCTCTCCCGTAGCCAAGCTTGCTAGTGTTAAACTCATTCTTGGCTTGGCAGCAACACAGGGCTGGAGCTTAACCCAAATGGATGTCACTAATGCATTTCTGCATAGTGACTTAGATGAGGAGATCTATATGAACCTACCTCAAGGATACACTACTGGTTCTCTACCCTCAAACCCAGTGTGTCGTCTACATAAATCCATATATGGCCTAAAACAAGCATCGAGGCAGTGGTACAAGTGTCTCTCCAAAGCTCTAACTGATGATGGCTTCATCCAATCCCATGCTGACAATACATTGTTTGTTAAGATGCAAGGTACATCTTTCATTGCCCTCTTGGTATATGTAGATGATATCCTTATTGCTAGCAACAATGATGAAGCTGTTAGATCCGTCAAATTGACACTGACCAAACATTTCAAGACAAAGGACCTTGGTCCAGCTAGATTTTTCCTTGGTCTTGAAATTGCTCGCAATACAGATGGAATTTCTGTATCTCAGAGGAAGTACTGCTTGGATTTACTTGAAGATACATGTCTTTTAGGGTGCAAACCAAAATCTGTTCCTATGGATCCCAAGATTCCTTTGAGCAAGACTACTGGAACTCCCATTTCTGATGCTACTACATACAGAGAATTGATTGGCCGACTCTTATATCTCTGCATTACCAGACCTGATATCACATTTGCAGTGCACCGCCTGAGTCAATTTTTGTCCTGTCCCACGGATATTCATCTTCAAGCTGCTTATCAGGTTCTCAAATATCTGAAGAACAATCCAGGTCAGGGCATTTTCTATTCTGCTTCTACTGATCTTTGCCTCAATGGATTTGCTGATGCTGACTGGGCAACCTGCCCTGATACTAGACGATCTGTTACTGGCCTATGTGTATTTCTGGGAACTTCTTTGATTACTTGGAAATCTAAGAAACAGGAAACTGTAGCACGCAGCAGCACATAAGCTGAATACCGTAGCATGGCTATGGCAACAGGGGAACTTATTTGGCTTTCTCAGCTTCTCACTGATCTTCATATTCCGATTTCCTCCCAGGCTAAGTTGTTTTGTGATAACAAGTCAGCAATGCACATCGCCAACAACCCCGTCTTCCATGAAAGAACTAAGCGCGTGGAAGTGGATTGCCATACAACTCGTGATCAAGTGAAGAATGGTTTTTTGAAGGTGCTTCATGTCTCAACTACAAACCAGCTAGCGGATATACTTACAAAACCCTTGCATCCGGGTCCATTTTACTCTTTACTTGGTCGTATGAATGTCTCAAGCCTCTTTCTTCCTAAGACTACTTCGGCTTGAGGGGGGTGTATTAGCATATATGTATTTTCCCTTATAGTAAGATGTATATAAAGGGACTAATGTAATTCACTTTAGTAAGATATGAGAATAACACATTTAATCTTTCTCTCATACTGTTAATATGATTGTTCTTCTTAGTTTCAATCGATCCGTTTTTCTTTTCCTTAGATCTGTAAGTCGAGTGAGATGTTTCCTGTTGTAGATCTGTTTGTTCTATTGAGAAATGATACTATCTGTTTCCATACGTTCGGAATCTTTAATGTCTCGGTTCTATAGATCTGCTTCTTCTTTTTCTGCTGTTCATCAAATCGTTGAGATTGTTTGCATGTGTTGGAACTCCAAATGATGCTGTTTTTTTTTTGTAATTTGCCAATAACCTTGGATTAAGTGATTGATTTGTTTGAAAAGCTTTATGTGATACGATGCCCTTAAGTTTTGCTGCTGATAATCGTAACATTATCTAGCTTTAATTCCCGATTTTGATTCGAAATATCACTTCGCTAATACTGCATTTTGTTGGGTGATCATCTGATGATTCGAAATATCACTTCGCTAAGCCCCAGGGTTTCTGAAGACTGGAACAACTATGGTTGGGTTGATTTTCCAGGTCTGTGTTTCTTTCTCTCACATACTCTAAAATGTATGGGCTTTGCAATTTCTTGGACTATCATATCTTTCAGTTTTCAAAATGTGCCTTACTTAAATTATTCAAAGAACGCAAATACAAAAGATTATTGTTTTGAATATTAATGCGAATACAACATATCATTTTATTATATTGTTTTATCTTTGAAAGCACAAAAGATGAAGATGTTTATGAAAATTGATGCTTACGAAATGAAGTGAACATCATGACACCGTCTATTTTCCAATTTCCTACACCAGGCAGAAGATTCCATTGTCTTTTTTGTTTTCTTTGTTTTGATAATTATAAAAAGTAAGAACACGTTAGTTAATAATATTAACAATTAAACACTTTGCTTTGTGAATGTATATATGAAACTTACTTTCATCCTTTAAATTTGTCTTTTAAATCATATGTTGTTGAAAATTTCTTGATATACAATGTTTTCTAAAACATCATTGTCATATTTTTTAGTTCCAACATTAAGAATCTTGAGTCCCGCAGTTGTTGTCACTCTTGATAACGCAACATATAATTGCCCGTGAGAAAAAACTGGATTTGGCAAATATAAACCAACTTTGTTCAAGCTTTGACCTTGACTCTTGTTGATAGTCATTGCATAGCAAACTCGCACAGGGAATTGACGTCTTCTTAGTTTAAAAGGCCATCTTGCATCTGTTGGTGTTAGAATAATCCTAGGAATAAGAACCCTTTTCCCAACTTGATCTCCACTAAGTATCTCCGCTTCGATAATCCTAGTGCCCAGGCGAGTTACTATTAATCGTGTACCATTGCAAAGCCCCTCTCTTTGATTTAAATTCCTTAGTAACATGATTGGCGCATTTATCTTCAGAGTTAGTTGGTGGTTAGGAATACCTGAAAACTTCAAAGAATTTAAAAACTCTGTGGGGTAAAGAATATGTTGATTTTTCACTTCTTCTTTGTCATCACCGATACTATCAGAACTCAAATATTCCTCTGCTTCTCCTTCTACGCAAGATAACATGTAGTTATTCACTTTATCTACGGTCTCGTTTCTCGGAGTAAGAATTGCACGTTCAATCAGATAATCCTTGTCTTTAAATAAAGCATGGAAATCATGATATGTAGTCTTCGCAATGCGTTCTTCAGAATCTCCATCGTTTTGCAAGAGCAAGTCCTGGTCTATTTGCACCATGGATGTTTCATCATTTGAGGTTCTATGTTTTGGAGGCTTAGGTGCTGTGCCATCACCAATACGAAGTAGCCATCTTGCAAAATCTTTTTCCGCTTGGTGCAACCTCATATTTCTCTCAAGAGTGAATATAGAGCAATAGTTCCATAAATATGAACGGTTGATTGTTGCCTTAACAGTTTCTTGCCTGGTGCCTTGCGGTATGACCGGAAGAATTTGTCTAAAATCTCCTCCAAGAAGCACTGTTTTTCCACCAAATGTTTTGGCTGCTGCATCTGGATCTGTCATTGAGAGCAAATCTCGCAAACTCTTATCAAGAGCTTCAAAAGCAAATCGATGACACATTGGTGCTTCATCCCAAATTATAAGATCTGTTTGTTTAAGTAATTCAGCGAGCATGGAACTACGACTGATGTTACACATGCTGTCTTGATGAAGATCAATCGGAATCTTGAAACGGGAATGTGCAGTTCGTCCATTAGGTAAAAGTGTAGCTGCAATTCCAGATGAAGCCACTGGTAGCACAATTTTTCCCTGCGATCTTAACTTCGAGATAATCGTCTTGTAGACGTATGTCTTTCCTGTTCCACCTGGTCCATTGAGGAAAAACAATTTCCCTTTATTATGGTCGATTGAGTCGATAACAGCATCATAGACTTTCTTCTGTTCGCCATTTAATGTTTTTATCAACCTGCAATGTTCTTCTTCTTGTTTAAAAACATTGTAACTTTTCTCGTCAGTTAGCATTGTGTTATTCATTTTCTTTAGCAACTCCTTGTCCGGTTTTGGCATATCTTTGAAATCGGACAGTGATCTATCATTCAGCGCCATGATTTTCTCTATCTCTATAAGTGTGTAACTTTGTAACGCTTGATCTGGGAATTGCATATTATTGAAGTCTAATGTCTTTCTTTGCTTATGTGGTATATCCTCTGATAGATGACGCCAGCAATGCTCCCATAGAGAAAGAGGGCTACTTAATTCGCAGAAAAGTAACAATGTCACAAAGAGTTCACGAAGCTGGTAAGGATATGCATATTGTGCTGCTTCATCCATGGCTTCTTTCCATTCTGTATCACCATCCAACAAACCTTTTGCATAGCATGCTGCTTGGAACGATGTGTGCTTTACATTGTCCACGGTAAGTATATCATCAAAGCTTGTTTTACCTCTGTCTATATTTACCAACATTCGCAAATAATATAACTCTCCTGCTCTTGGATGAATGTTCACTAACCTTCCGATGCTGAATCCTTTTTGTCTTTTTGTCCAATTTTTCTCTTCTGAATTCCACACAAACTTTGTAGGGAACTGGCTGTATGTAAGTTTTCTCGCTTCAGGGCAACGTTTGTTCATCTCCAAATATTCGGTAAACATTGTTCTCTCAATTCCTTCTTTTGATATGATGTATTCTAGACTGCTACCTTCAGGGTAAACGATGCTCTGTTGGTTTGGTAAGTGTAATGGTAGCCTTATTATTGCAGGTTTCCGTTCATGTATATCGAATGCAAAAATTCGCCACGTAGCTTCACATGCTGAGAGGTAACGACATTCCAAGTAGTTTTTTATTTCATTAATCTCTTCTTTTGATTTATCTTCTTCTGTATTCTGATCCACTACTTTGACTTTCTCGATCAACATAGTAGCCATGTCTACGCCTTTTGTGATATATTTGAATAAATACTTTAATGGCAGATGATCTGTTGCACCATTCTACATTGATGTGAGCTTTGTATTTTTTCAGGAGAAAGAGATTGTGAGGCACAACGTAGCGATTATCAAGCTTTGTATTGCCTTTCATGACAAATTTTCTTTCGTCAGATCTTCTACGGTATGTAATGTAGCCAGCTTCACTGATACTTGTAGTGTCAGTATAGGGTCTTGGAAACTTTTTTGTGCATTTATTATCCTCCATACACTTTCTCCCGCATGGTCCATGCATCATAAGTTGTTCAACCAATAGAAAACCTTCTGGATCACCCTCTTTGTCTGGTAACTCAGATGTAATGAAACAGTCAATATCTTCTGCAGTTGGATTGTCTTTAGACTCGTGTAGCCACAAAAGTATATGTGCATGAGGAAGGCCACGTTTTTGAAACTCGATTGTGTGGACAACTGTTTATGAAATTAAAATGCATTAGTAAATTAAGATCAAAATATCTATAATAAATGGAAATAACTAATATTAGTACCTGCAGAAATTGGTCCGAAGAATACCCCATCTTGTAGATCTGTAAGAAGTTCTTCTAACTTCATTTTAAATACTCGACATACAATATCTGGTCTATCATTTGCATTATCGTTTCCTGCTCTCTTTATATGATCAGTCACCTCTTGCCACTTTGGATTTGCTGTTATAGTGATGAAAAGATCTGGATTCCCATACCATCTGCATATTGCCATTGCATCTCGATAATTCTCTACCATGTACCGCGGTCCGCCTGTGAACGAAGATGGAAGAAGTATTCTCTTACCAAGTTTTTTCGAATCTGAATCCCCTTGAACAACTGCATCACATACATTGTTATACAGGTCTGCTCTAAGTTTTTTTTGGTTATTCTGATAAAAGTTCATACGTTCTTGTTCGATAGTAGTATATGCATCTACGATGTATTGATGAAAAAGACGACCTGAACGAACTATTGTTCCTGGAGATGATAATCTTGTATGTATTTGATATGCATAATACTCTCGCATTGTAACGTATGATCTCTTGATTGCAGACGCTTCAGAACTATACGGGATGCTTTTCTCAATGTAGCCTTGTTCACCGTATGGAAACAACAAAGGATACTGCAGTGGCATGTACGATGGATGTAAGATACTTATCCATTGAGGTTTATCCATTCTAGGATGCACTATTATGTCTCTGTCAGAATTTGGGATAGACATGTCACCCACAATAAGTCCTGCAATCTCATCTCCTTCTGGTAAGTCAAACTGTCTGCCACGTTCTTTATTCTTTATTAATCTAATTGAGAATTCTTCACCTGTTCCAGACTCATATCTATCTCTTGCGATTCTGAACACTTTAGCTAGTTCGTTGTACATGTCAATCATTTCAACTAATCCCCTCAGAGTATCTTCATCTAATTCATTTTCTTTTCCTCTTGCTAGTGCGTTGAGACGGTTCTGAATTTCATGAGAGGTGTCATATATGTATAGCTGCGCAAAACGCGGTATATCCCCTTCTGCTGGTAGCAGAGATCCAATTTTATGATAATTTTGGCCATGCATACGAAAAGTGTAAGGGCCATTCCCAGAATTGATATCATAGTCAATTTTTCCTCCCATTGATGTAAAGGCAAGCATTGAATTGTATGCTCGTATGTTGTTACGAAATGATGTTGACTGTGATAGCAAATTGTCTAAGAAAGCCGGAGGTTTTCGAAATGGTGGCAGAACGACTCGTCCTTGTTGACAACAAAGTGTAAAACTGTTTTCTTGTCTCGGTTGTTTCAAACTTTCAGATTTCCACATTAGTGCGTCACAATAACGGCATGTTACCAACTCATTGGATTTAATTTTTCTCTTTGTATTTCTTCCTGCATAAGATAGTTATACAATTTATTTGAGAAACTAATGTGATAATATCATTGTCGATTAAATGTGATGATAAAAATAGTATTTATCAATATATAGAATTTTATAATTTTTTTATATTAAACGTACTTTTTAGCTGCCGTTTTTTATTTAGATTGGAAGCTTCTGTAGATGTGCTGCCTACAGATATCATTCAAATTATTCATTAGAACATTTCTTTTTTTTTGAAATAAAAACTTTTTTCATATAATTATAATCAGAAGTACTTAAATAAATTTCGTTAATTAGTACAATTTTTAAAAAAATAGATAATGCATCAATGTGTATATTACGTTAAATACGTACCAAAATTAGATTTTCTGTTTTCACTGAGACGTCCTTGTCTTTTTTCTCTAGCATTTCTACATTCCTTCCCAGGGATATCTTTTCTGTTGTGTGCACTATTTTCTAACTGACTGCAGGATTTGTCTCTTTCTGTAAGATCTTCTTGCGAATCTTTTGTGCTTAATTGAGATATCCTGGGTTGTTTGCTAGCTCGGACCTGCTTTCCTGTTCTATTGTAAAGCCTGAAGTTTTTTTAATGTTAGATAAGGAGTGTTTAGGTAATTTCTTTAGTAGTTCGAAAGAAAGGAAGAAAAAAAGATATTTACCAATTTTTTAGCTGTGAACTTGTAGGCTGAGAACCCTATTTAAAAAAAAAAAAAAAAATTTTAAAAAAACGTCAGTCACGATGCATCATTCTTCAGTATAAACTAACGTTTCAACCTACTATCACCATCAAGGTAAAGGTACTAATAAAATCAACATAAGATATATCCAATCGAACTACCGTAAGAACAACATAGTTGACTGAGTTTTAGAATTTTAAATTTTAAATTTAAAAACTCACAAATTGACTGAGTCTGTCTGCCCATGTCTGTAGTGAAGATAAATTTAATCGCATATCAGGTTCATCTATAAGGGCTTTCTCAATGATAGCTACTTGATCATCATTCAGAAGATAACGTTTTCTTTTTTTTTTTGATTTTTCAACATCCTCAACATTTTGTAGAGTTCCTTCAACTTGACTTATCTCTGTAGTGGTCATGCCTCAATGCAACAGTTGAATGCTTTTTTTCTTTTCAAGATAGATCCACATTCAACCAATGTTACAATATATATAGACTTTATTCCTTCTCAATATATTTGTCTTCTTTATTTTCCGGATACATCGTAACACCGATTTCCATTTTCTCCCCTATAAGTAAGGCTAATTTTCTGATAATTAACATATTTTATAGATAATTTCCTTTTCAAATTATTTTTTGTTGTTTCCTTTTCTTTACATATTTTAATGTACTTATTTGATTTTATATGTGATAATATACTTTTATAAGAAGATATGTGGAATTTTATTAAAATATATAATTAGTGACTAAAGTTTAAAATAAAAATTGCAATAATTTTTTGTATGCAGTATAGGAATATAAAAACAAAAATGAGAAGCCAAATATTTTTTAAGCGTTTGAATAATGAATCTTCAAAGATCTCTCATCTCCCTCCGGTTTTCTATTTGACCCATCCGGTTTAGAGTCTGGACTACGGTTTAGATAATTTTGTTTTTTTATTTCGAGAAGCCAAATTTTATTTTTTTAAAACAACTTGTACACACACCCTAGAAACAAAAAAAAAACATTAATTTCCCTCTTCTACTTCGATATTCTTCTTCAAGTCACATTCGGGCGTCTCTCAGTCGACCGTGCCTTCAGGTACGCTATCTATTCCCTGATTTGTTTATGCACATTGCGTTCTTCAATTTTCTCTGTTCTCTGAGATGTCGTGTTAGATCTAAGTTAGGGTTATGTTCGAAATTGTGATTGGGTTTTCAATGTGATCGATCTTCGTTTGATCTGTTTCGTACTGTGACTCTGACATCGTGATCCGTCTAATTGAATAGCATTTTTACAATGAGCTCTCTACTTTTGGATCCAGTTCTGTAACTTCTTGTTTTTCATTATTACTCTTCCGACTGCAATTTTCAATTAATTTTGGTCTACTTAATTTTGGAATTTTTTTACTTTTACAGATTCGTAGACTAACGTCAATATAGAATTTAATAAATAATTCATAGCTTATAAGTTTAGAACAACTATATAAAATTAATTTTGTTTGAAATAAACTTAAAATTAAAAAAGGAAATAAATATTCGCAAAAGTAAGTACGATATATCAGTTCAACTACTCAATTCTTGGTTTCTTCTGAAGATCAACACTAATAGGTTCTTCACGATCTTGACGCTTCCTTCCACAGTCATTATCTTTTTCCAAACTTGTCTAAACACCCAAAAAATAAAACTTGCATTAAGTTGAATAATATAATAGGATGTTTGGGAACATGTATAATGCATTAAAATCGTAAATCTGGTTTAAATAATATAATCTTATACAATAAGATATAATCTATGTATATATAATCTTTTTATATGTATGTAAATACCTTTAATTGTTTGTCGCGGATTTCTAAAACTGTAAAGCTTTGATAAGATGCATCAAAATCGGTATCTTTAACTCTAACTCGGAATAAATAAGTCTTTCCAACAATTGAACGCACACATGGAGGAACAGTGTTAAATGCTTCGCTTGAACTATCTCCAACCTATGTCAGCCAAAATTATTTATTTATTAATGATTTATGTGAAGAGTTCCATATGTAGATGTAAATATATACATTAACGATATAAAATATAAATATCTATATGTATATATACATAATACTTACATCTGCTGTAGCTATATTTGATGCTGGTGTTCCAATAATTTGTAAGGCTTCGTCATCCCATAGGATAAAAGTTGCAGAATCACATCCATCGTCGACGATTATTTCAATCTTATAACTGAAAACATAATAATAATAAGTTGTGTTATTATTTCTAGCCATATATAATTATATATACAAATAAATAATTTAAAATAACTAAATTTACTTTAGTACTCCAACGGCCTGTGATTTACCACATTTTTTGCAAAAAAGTGAGGTCTCCAACTTTAATAATTTTTTCCTGCAAGCTGAACACGATATATAGTTCCACCCATTACATAAAAAAATATCCGTGATAGTTGCTTCACATAAAAAATTCTTTTGTCTGCAATTGATAAAATAACAAACATGTTAGTATAAATCTAATATAATAAATGTATAAATCATGTCAAAACTACAAAAAAGAAATAGAGATAATTGTATTACCATACGGTTATCCGAGGATATAAAATTCCAAATATCATTAATGGTTTGCTGTTCCTCATCAAGTTTAGCATGCTGAATCATCGTAGTTCCTCATCAAGTTTAGCATGCTGAATCATACTACGATGATTAACTGAGCAGCTACCATCATACTTGAAGCTAATAAGAAGTTGAAAAATTAATTAGTTTATATATTTTTAGTTATTTAGATAGTTAAAAATATGCATAATCTAGAATACCTTTTTCGAAATTCAGTAACCGAATCAGAATCATGATTTAAATAAAACTTAGTTGAAGAAGATGCCGACAAACAAATTGTTCCTCGATACGTCTTGACTAAAACGCTTGTGATAATAAGGACAATATTATTATCTTCTATCACTCGATATTTGTCTTCAAATATTTCAGCTTGTTCCGCCCATATGGTTATCGGTACTTCAATTTCACTGTCAAGATTAAAAGTCATATATAAAGACGACATATACGTAATAAGTATTTTATATTAAAGACATCATGTGGGTTAAATAACTTACTTCCCCAGTAAGAGAGTTAAGACCACCTTTCTAAGCGTAGGATTGTTTGCACTACGAACATCACTTTTGTCCACTTTAACAATATAACCAATTGTATCTATATAAAATATAAAGAAAACGTAAATTAGACTTACGTAAAGATATCCTCGTTGTTATATATATATATATATATGTATGTATGAAAATTAAAAATACATACCATATAAGTCGTCTGTTTTATCTTGTAGTTTGACCAAATCTTGATAAGATTGAAGACGAAACTTCTCTAAAGGGATTTTGCAGAATTCTTGTCCAACATTAGTAACCTTTGTTCTTTCTGTTAATCTTATAAAAGACTGATGGCTAGAAACTTTATATTTCTTGTTGTTAGCAGATTGAACATTGAAGTTGCAAATTTCGATGATGCTTCCTACGCATAGTTGATCTCCAAATTTTTGAAGAAGAGAATGATGCACAAAACCTTGAATTGTATTATCCTGTTTAAAACAACACAAATTTAAACATCAATATTTGTAAAGAGTATGTATATATTTAATCTAAATGATACAAACATTTTCATCAAGGAATAAAAGTTCCACTCCCATAAGCACATTATTAATTTGCTTTTAGATTTCTAGCTTCCCACTTTCGAATTATGCGCACTATAGTACGACGATAGACCCTATTTTTATCTAATTGATTCAAAGTAAAATAGCTTTGATCGATTTTTTTTGTGTTTTAGAAGTCATGATTTGCTTGTTTAGAATTTGAATAAAAGAACTAAAAGATGGAAGTATTTAAAAATTAGAAAGGTGTAGATCTTATTATATAGAGTTTCATTATCGTTGTATATTAATAATTTTCCT
>PKML01071367.1:52285-72066 GCA_002933935.1 Eutrema yunnanense | reverse complement strand
TCTCCTCTAGAACTTTTTTATGGCAAAAATATATATTATATTATTAAATGGGTATCCTTATTAAATCGATTCAAATAAGTTAGTTTTGGGGTTTGCAAAGAAAAACCATCATTTTTTTTTCTTCTTGTAAAATTGACTCTCAAATTTGGAAAATGCAAATCAATCTTCTTATCTCAAAAGTCACCTGCAAAACAACCCTTCCGTGAAATGGTTATAAATCTCAGATAAAACTTTCGATCTCAGGTCAAATCTCAGATTGCCAGGGCCAGAAACCATCAGAGAGCTTCTTCTGAATCTTTTTGAAATCGATTGCATGCATTTTCTCGCCAACAAAGTCTCGAAATTTTCAACTATTTTTTAAAAAAAAAAAATCTTAAAATTGAGAAAAGTTGGAAGAATGATTGAGAAGAGATAACGATGAGAATGGATAAAGGAAAAAACAATTGCGGGTGAGAGTGTTTCGCCATCGAAAGGAGGTTGGGCCAAACACTGCTGCTCAGTCTTCGAGAGTTGAGTGTATTTATATAGGGACAATTGGTGAAATAACCAATTTTCAATAAATCATGAAGGAAATAGCTATGGATAAATAGAAATTAAGCAAATAACAAAATGGTTGCTTGTCGGACGAGTCTATTTTTTAAAAAAAATCAAAGACATAACAAATATACCAACTAAAAAATACAGATTTTTCATATAAAGTGAGAAAATAGTATAGAACATTTTATGCACTTTAATCATCCATATATTAAACCATCATTTACAACATGTCAATACATTCGTCTCCACTTGAGAAACATAGACCTTCCATACTATTTTTTTTTTTTGCAGACTTTCCATACCAAAGAAAATGACTAATGTTTTCTCAAAACAATCGATTTCTTCTTTTTTTATTACAAAAGAAATAGACATACAAACGGCGACATAAATAGATATCTCCGCCACTCACGACCTCTCGGAGCGTGATCCAGCATCGACCCATGAGCTGCTAAGGCTCGACTCGTTCGTAGACTCAGTCACTGAGTGGTTGCACCGCCTTGTAGGAACAAAATGGAATATTTCGGAGGGATCTCGCGGAGCTGACGGCGATCTGTCTTAGGAGATAGCCTGCAGCGGAGGAGGAGATCGGAGAGCGATTGAGGGTTTGCGAAGCCTTGGGAGATAGCCTGCGGCGGAGGAGGACATCAACAAGATCAATGGGGATGAGAGGAGAGGAAAAAAATCTGAAAGAGATGAGTGGTTTAGGAAGACGCAAAAGAAAAAAAACAAAAACATCAAAGAAGGTTAAAAATGGTATTAATACATAACATACACAGAATATTGGTTCCTTTTTTTTTTTTTGGTTAGTTTGTGAATTATAGTTTTTTTTTTGGCTATACATTACAATTTCCCATTTATATATATTTTAAGGGAAAAATTGAGTCACTGTTCGTCTTCGGTTTGACCTGAGACTGAGATAGAACGGAGTCGATCCTGTGGGATATGAGCAATCGGGTATGACGCTGGATCTGGCTGTGCGTGTAATTCAGAATATACTCAAGACTCTAACTCGAGAATTCGGAATATACTAAAATGCCTACATTTTTTTTTCCAACATCATGTTGTTTTAATATTGTTGAACGATACGTTTTTTTCTTTGAGTTTTTGTCAAACATAAAGTATATTGCTCGAGTAGACCAAACTAGATCGAGAAGCGGTTTTGAACAACAATTGCGGAGTAATTTGATATTAGTATTTTGATTTCAAAGGTGCTTTTACAAGAACAAGAACAAATAATTGCTAAGTGTTTAAGTGTAGAGCTAGTTGCGGATGGAAGAAGTTGTCTTGCTCTTTGCCCTCGTCCTTGCTTTATACTCTGAGTCCGTGTTTAACGTTACCGTTTTACTCTGCCTGGTTCGCCATGAATTATCTTTGATTCGGAGGTTACGACCGTTACGTCCAGGCGCCTTAATTCACCAGTTTAAATGAGTCTTTGGTCTCGTCGGGGTTGACAAACATATTTGCATTTATTCCCCTTTGGCCGTAAACTTCACCCCGATGGGTCTTTCAGTTCGGCTAGTCACCTTGCATGTTTTTTTTTCATATCATCGGCCCTTTTACAATTTGTTTATTGGGCTTGTTTTACTCGGTCGGGATTTTCACCCCCACAGTTAGCCCCCCAATTGCTTAAACGTGGAGGTTAGATCCACTTTAAAGAATTTTACTCCGTAATTGCCTTCAGTAGACGAAAATCCGGTATTAAATGATTTGCTTTCTTTTTTGTTGATCTTTCATCTCCTTTCTCGATTCAATGGCGTTCGTTCACTCTTCATACGGTAAATTCAATCCTTGGCCGAAGACCAGTTTCACTTGAGAATCCATAAAAGCTTTTCGTGAAAATTGTAATCTTTCCGAAGAAGTAGAAACTGTCATCCCTTTACCGCGAGAGAATCCGAAGGGATATTGCTGCGCTTACAAAATATTTTTTTCAGCCATTGTGATATGATTTGCATTTTCCCATTCCAAAACTTCTAACTCGGTATATCTCATAAACAGGTTTTTGTCATTCTCAACTTTCCCCAAACTTTCTTTGCCAAGTGCTCAGTCTTATCGCCATCGCTCACAACTCTGGCATTTCTCTGCACTCACGTGATATTTACCGTCTGGATTTTCCAAAGAAGCATTCTTCTCGTCTTTGAGTGCTACTGTTTATGGCTCGTCCCAGACAAAAAGTAATTGTGGACCTTCTGATGCGGGTAAAGTTTTCACCCAACTAATACATAGCCGCAAGTGCACAACAATCACAATTAGTATAGTACGGGATCAAATTAATCCACATGGACTATTAGAAACTGCATGACGAAAACGTTAGAAAAATAATCAAGCTAAAACAAAATAAAAGAGAGATGTCAATGGTGATTAACTAATAAACTAAATAAGCAAATAAAATCAGAGATTAAATCAATAAAGAAAATGTTAGGTTTTAGAGAAATCTCATGGAAAACATGCAACGTTAAGATAGATGATTTGTTAGGGATTTTTTAAGTAAAAACCGTCTTGAACACAAAACACAAATTTATAATTTTTTCATTGTTGTGGCTCCGACCATGATAACAGCGGTTTTTGACCATTTTTATGAATCACTTTCATATCTTTTTGCAGGTGTTTTAACTACATATTCAATGGTTTTCAAATGATTTCCATGTTTTAGTGTTTTGAAAGATATTTCAGGTAACTAGGGACAAAAGTACGTTTTTTGATAAACTCGGACCGTCAAAAGTCTTGCCATCAAAGAAGACCTTCTCACCGTCTGATCATCACTAAATTTGGAAACAACAAAGTAGATACCAATCCAACGGTTGGATTGGAGACAATCCAACGGTTGGATTGGAGACAATCCAACGGTTGGATCCTTAAATATACCTGAAGCATTGAAGGCAGTTGAAGCTGCCTCGAAGAGGAGCCCATCGCGGCAGGAGAGCTTCCACCCGCGGCCAAGCACCATCTCGCCGCTCCTGGAGAAGCTCGACCATCAGCCAGGATGGCTCGACCCACAGCCCCACCCAGTTCGTCCAAGGCAGGCTTTTCTTCACCCGAGGCCAAAACCGTATTTTCTCACCAAACCCTAAACGAACTAAGTAAGAGTTGAAGACCTATAAATACATGTTTACATACTCATTTTCGAGAGAGAGAGTTTAGAAATCATTTTTGTGACTCATTAGGTTGTGCAAGTCTTTTGTTCTTACTTTCGGGATTGGCTCCTTCACCAATCTCCTGCACTTTAATTCAGTTTACT
The DNA here is from genome assembly GCA_002933935.1 of Eutrema yunnanense. Classification (NCBI taxonomy): domain Eukaryota; kingdom Viridiplantae; phylum Streptophyta; class Magnoliopsida; order Brassicales; family Brassicaceae; genus Eutrema; species Eutrema yunnanense. The sequence continues at coordinate 68,294 of PKML01071367.1, read as the reverse complement.
TTATGCTTTACCTCCTGTTCTAGTTGTAGTTTAATTTTTGTTCTTACTTTTGCACTTCACTTTTCGTTCGATACTTTTTGAGATTAGTGAAGAGATTCTCACCGGACTTAGTTCTTAAAATCGTGAGGTGTCTTCATCAATCTCCCGTAATTTATTTAATTATGATTTTCATCTCATCTATGTGTGAGTAGTTTTATTGTTGGGTTTAAAGAGATTATCAAAAGGGAATTCTATTTCGCTAAGGATTTCACTTGGTAAAACACTAGCCGATTTCTAGAGCTCTTTCTTATGGATCGTTGTTAATGCATGAATTGTCATGAACTAGAGGCTGATTCTAGGTGTTTAGACCAACAAAATTGCTGAATCTAAACATCCAAAAAGGTCATCCATAAGGGCGTGCATGTCGTAAGATTTCAAAAGTATACTTACGGAGTGCCGTGAACATATATATGAACTAGTAGGCTCAACACGATCTTTTGCGCGGCCAGAGACGAAAGCTACTGGTCGAGTGTATAGATCGTTGGTGCGTAGGTTGTACGAAAGTAGACTACGCCATTTATTTTGTTCAGTTCGTGGAGTTGAAATCTAGAAACACCGGTTACTAAAAGAGCTAGGGGCCGTGTGATTGAATCGAGCTTACCCCGAGATATCCCTCTCGACCCAGCAATGTTTTAGCTTAGTTACAAACCGTTTTCTTAGTGTTAGTTTAGCAATTAGTCTCTCTTAGTTTAGGATAGCCATCGATTTTCTTAGTCTAGGATTACAAACCTAGAAATTTTCCGTTTTTCGTTCTTTACAATTCTAGTGAGAAAAACCCTATAAGAACTTATTTTCGTTCTAGGTTTATTTACTACACTTTGTCTAAGTTTTCATAGACCAGCTTCTCTCCATGTGGATCGATACCTAAAGTACTACAATCGCACTTGTGCCCTTGCAGAACTTTCTAGGTTTATAAATTTAAAATCTGAGAGTCTCGGAGAACAATCTGAGCACATCAAAATTTTTGGCGCCGTTGCCGGGGAGAAATCGCTACCATTTCTATCACACCTTAGAGGTTAGTAAATCGACTCTAGAACAAACTTTTTCTTTTTGACTTTTGGTTTTGTTTTTCTTTGTTTCAGGCTTTGAAACATGAACTCGCTTCTGGAGCGAGATTTCTACTACGAGCGGGGTTACTACGACCCATCTTGCGCTCATTACTGTCACGACTCACACTCCAACTGTGACTCGTCCTTCATGGATCGGAAACCGGCACCGACCATCTACTCTCAAGGATGCCACAAGCCTCCTCACTACCGAGACGAGCCTTTTGCGTCTCCGTCCGTCAACACTCAACAAAACCCTCACCATCAGCACCACCAATTTTCGGACCAGCACATCTTCAACTCAAGGATTAGTATGAGTTTGGGGCGACTCAACATCAAGTTAAATCAGTATCTCGATTGTCAAGTCGTGACCGAGGCAGCCATGAACAAGAGGCTAGACACAATCGAAACCGAATTCAACAAGAAGTTTTATGATCTTGCTGCCCACATCACCACGCTCGAGGAATATACTCTAAAATATGTTGATGCTATCAAAGAAAAGACGAAAACCATGGAGGAAGAGCAAGCAAAGCAAAAATACGACATCATTCAAAATTCCATGAAGATTCGTGATTCAAAGCAAGAAATCAAGGAGACTAGTGAGTTTGCTTCTTGGTACATAGAGAAGATTGATGATGAACTCCAAGAGGTGGAATATCGCCTCAGCATACTTGAGTACAAAGCTAGAGAAACCGACGCCACAGTGAATCACTTGTCTGACACTAAAAGGAGAACTGAAACTTGTTTGGAGAAACTTTCTAAAAATCATGAGGAACACGATGCAACAATTGATGATCATGTCCCAGACCTGAAAGAGAAGCCAAATGACTCCCAAGAACAAGAACGTACCAAAGGAGATGAAGAAGACGTCGAACCGAACAAGTCCTCATGGACTCCCCTCACCGCTGTCGCGAGCCTTCCAGCCGCGGCCAGACCTCATTTCGCTGCGCCTGCGTCCTCCCGACCTGCGGCCAACCTTCATTCCACCGCGCCTCCGCTTCCTCCACACGCTGCCAGCCTTTGCTCGTCTTCCCTTGAGCCGTTCGAATCCCAATCACCATCCTTCGAGCAAGCAGCCTTCTTCATTGATTCTCAAGCCTCTAAAGACCCTACAATCAACCTAGAACCAGACTCTATTGCCCCTTGCAACATGATTCTATCTACCCAACCACCCGAGGAAGTCGAAGAGCAATACTCCGAAGAAGAAGACTCAAGGTTATTCTTTCGTGAATCTGATTTCAGTTTGTTGAGTGACTCTGACCTTGCACCAACACCACCACCACCACCAAGTTCAATACTGAAAGAGCCAAGGCCAGAATGCATCACCCAAGAGAGATTGATCAAGTTCAACGAATTTGTGAAATCAATCACGATGTACGTCTCCTTCGAAGAAGTTTGGGAAAAGTACCTATATACGCTTTTTTCCGCTATAGAAATGAGAGCAAGGAAGACATTCACACGTTCAACAACACATTATGCCGCCTCTTATGCCATCCACATATACCATCCCGAGAAGTACCGAGTGTACCCGAGCAAGATAAGTTGGGAGAAGCTAGATGAATTCAACAACGTGGTCGGTAATCTACCTCGAGGTACTACTTTTTCTAGAGCTTGCGTGGACCACATAATTGGTCACTTCTTTTGTGAAAGTAAAGAGTCAATCACGGAGATAGAAGATCTTTTCAAAAATTCCATGAAAGGACAACCGGTTCGAACTCTCCATAAGATCGAGGAACAAGGTCAGTTCCTAATCTCTTGTAGCATCCGTGGAGTCGAGTTTAAATATGTTCTTTGTGATTCCAGAGCTTGTCTAAGCATCATGTCAAAGTCGACCGCCAAACGCATTGGTCTTAAACAAGTGCATCGTACCCGAACAAAGCTCAACATGGCCGATGAGACTTGTGTCACACCAAAGGGGATCGCCTATGATATGCCAATAAGGATTGGAAATTGCATAGCACCCGCCGATTTCTACATTGTCAAAACGACGAAAGTTGATTCAACATCGGTGATTGACACTTCTTAAAGGCTCAACATTGCCATAGACGTGGCTTCTATTTTGGACTATCTTCATGTTCATTGTCATGAACCTATAGCTCATTGCGATATAAAGCCAAGCAACGTCCTCCTAGACAATGATTTGAATGCCCATGTTCTAAAATTAAATTTAAAAATAATTTTTGTATAAAGTTCATAATCTTCTAAAATTTCATTTTATTTGAAATAAGAAGTTTTTTTTTCAACACTACTAGCATTAATGCTGATGATGATGTTAAAGATTATATGATACTTTTGAAAGCAATTATGTGTAAAGAATCAATTATCGCTTCTAATACTCTTTCGAAAAGATAACACTAAAAGTTTTCGATGCAATAAGAAAAATTAAAGATGAATTTCAAAAACATTTTAATTTTAAGAAAAAAAACAACACTAGATTCATATTTTAGTGTATCATATATCTTAGTTATATATTTGTATAGGTTGTTATATAATAATTATTAATTTACTCTATTACTAGGACAATATATCTACATATGGGTTTTATTAAAATTATTATCTTATTATCTTGTCGAATTGTGTCATATATTGAACCAGCCCAACTCGCGGCCGGAAAATATTATTAATTTATCAAGTATTAATTTATAGAGTTTCTATTGTAATAGATTTTATGTAAAAAATCATAATAAATAAATAAAATAAAAAATATTTTTTACGAATAATTAAGAAAAAGTGTTAATTCTATCAAAATTAATTAAATACATTTAGGATTTAAAGTTTAGGATTTAGGGTATAAATATAGACTACTTTGTTAGATTTTATAAAAATATAGACTATTTCCTTAATTTTGGTCTAAATATAATTTTTTAAAAATTCCCTAAGTTTTGTTTTTAACATCTATTTTTATTTATATAGAAACTGCAATTACATGAAAAGTACGGAGAATAATAAAACTACATGAAAAGTACGGAGGATAATAAAATTACAACCAAATAAATAACTAAAACTTTGAAAGGAGAAAAAATTTGACGATACTGTTCATCGAGATATCGTCTTTGATCTGATGCGATCTTCAGCATTGGCTATCACCCATATGATGAAACTTCAAAATTCATGTCGCATAAATACTTTAAATACATGTTTTCTTTGTCGTATTACATTAGCCAATTCCCAATTTAGATTTAGAGATATTCTTCGATTAAGAACTCAATATACAGATTCTTTCGATAGAAATAAAATTTGGGACCGCCAAATTTTAACGATTCTACGAATATCGCCATACAACAAAGAGGGCACCCATTTGGCTTCAAAAAATCTTCTCTTCCATGGTGGTTTCCATGCTGGTTGTTTTCAGAACAAAGCGGTTATGGTGAGAACACACCCACCATTATACACCATATCCAACATAAAGATTGCCGTCAAATTACGAAAAATAATCGGGAAACACCAACAACCATTGTAGAATTGATCATCACACTGAACATGCAGTTTTAGCATGGAGATAAATGGCAGAGGGTGGTCGATTCCGATGAAATTTCCCACACCACCACCAATAATGAAAAACAATGTTCCCCATAAGATAAAGAAACGATTTAGAAAACGATCACCAATTGTCTTTTCCATCACAAGAGAGAAGAGACATCTTAGAGCATCCCTAAAGATGTTTTGAGAACCCCTCTCATGAGACACATGTCAATTTCCTAATGTTCATGCATTTTGTGATTAAACAAATATCCAACACTTTAAAATATCAATTAAATAGTTTATATATTGTTATTTTTTAGTTTTTATTTTTTATAAATCATAAAATAAAATTAGCTATCTATCAAGTTCCATTAAGTATGAGATTAATTTATATATTAATATTGTTTTTAATTGATNATTTATAATGTATTGTATTATTAATATTTTATTAACATTATTAATATTTACGGTTTTATTAATTTTACTATTATGGATAATATAAATAAATATAACTAATTAATATAATTGAATATTTTTAAGATTTAATTTGATATGTTATAATTTTTTCAAAATTAATTTTATTAAAATTTAAAAAAATTAAAAAATAATAATATTATATTGATGAGATACTTTTGTGGGTATCTCACTAATGGAGGCAAAATTTTGTGATGGGGTTCTCAAAAAACAAAATTGTTAAAAATATTAGTATTATATTTATGAAATACCCTTGAGGTATCTCACCAATGGGGATGCTCTTAGTGAAAGAGATCATTAATTCAAGTTTAGTTAGCTCATACATCAAAAACCATAATAAAATTTATACCAAACAAAAAATCATAATAAATAAATATCTTTTACGGATAATTAAGAAAAATGCTAACTCTATCAAAATTAATGAAATACATTTTTTAGGATTTAAAGTTTAGAATTTAGGGTATAAATCTAAACTACTTTATTAAATTCTATAAAAATATAGTCTGTTTTCTTAATTTTGGTCTAAATATAATTTTTTTAAAGTCACTAAGATTTTTTTGCATACTAATTAATGTATATTGTTGGTTATAAAACACAAATATGTTTCAATAAAATATTAGTTTTACATAATAATTTAGTAAAAGCCGAAAAGGATATGTAAGTTTCCTTTTAGTTGAAAAATACAAAGGAGAATATAAATAGTCGAAGGAATTAGGGTTTGAACTAACAAAGTATTGTTGAGCAATCGGCCATGGATGAACAAGAAGAGGAGAAGAGGGCAAAGATCCAGAGAGCAACACATGATGATGATAATGTTAACAGATCTAAACTAGACTTCCTGCGAAATCGATAGTGATATCTCTGTGTGTGTCAAAGCTCTGGTCTTCCTTGACCAAACATCCAAGTTTCATAAACTTGTTCGCGACTCGTTCCTCTGAACGGCCTCCGCGTAATCTGCTCACCTTCTCAGCAAAATCGAAGCGATTCGTTTTCTCTGTTCCTCAATACCAGAACTCTGACGGCTCTTTTATCAGATGACAAACCCTCAAGATTGGGCTTTCCACTATCCAAGAGCGTCGAGGGATTGGTTTTATTAAACGGATTCTTGATTTGGAACCCAATCGGCTAGGATTCTTACATTGGGAGCTCAAGAATCATGGAAAATTATATCCAAAGCTAGGCCTTTCTGTTGCTCATTTGGAGCAGGGGGTGGGCGATGCTTCAATGGAACTCTGTACTATTCAGAATTTTTTGGTGCTCGTCTTGAGTACCGTATAGTGAGCTTTGATGTTAGATCTGAAAAGTTCAATCTGATAAAACCGCCGGAGGGTAATTTTGCTCCGGTTGATCATATGATGATACCTTACGAGGGAAGGCTAGCCTTAGTTAGTCCAAACATTTACGATGATGATAAGGTTGATCTATATATTTTGAAAGATGCAGATGGACACAAGTGGACGCATAAACACTTTCTTGTACCTTCTAAGAGAGATAAAAGAGAAGGGAGGACTTGTCTACCTTTCCATGATGTTACTGATGCTGGTGAGCTTATCTTTGCACCGAACAGTTTTTCTAAATCGTTTTATAGTCTATATTTCGATCCGAGGAGAAACAGTATTAGAGAAGTCTTGTTTGTTTTCATCTATCTATCTATTTCTAATCATCTAACCATGAATCTAAACACCTCCTACATAGGATTTGTTGAGATTATTATGGTTTGTGAGTAGTTTCTTTAGAACTTTGGGTATGGTAGATTTGATGTTTTCTTGCTAAATCATGATGCTTAGGACTTAGTTTATGAAGAATCCTTCCTTGTTAGGTGTGATTAATGCTAGATTAGCCTTGACAAAGTTGATTTAGAACTTAAGGAATTTCACGCCCGGAAGGTGTTCGATGAAATTCTTCAACCAAACTTAGCAAGTGTTTTACATTCTTAGCCTATGAAAATGGATGTCTAGGTTGTCTAATGGCTATTTACACTTGCGATTAATGCTTGTTGATCATTTAATTGCAAATAGAAGTTTGTTCTCAATTAAGGGATTAGTGAAGTGATTATTATCATGGAAGTGGATTAGTCTAAATTATTGCTCTAAGGCCTAAGGATTAACATTGTTTGATTGTTTGAGTATCATGGTTTAGCTAGAGAATGTCCAAGTCGATTACCATTACCCGAAGTTCGTTTGCTTTATCTTGTTTAAATCGTTTTCGTTTCGTTTCGGTTCAAAACTTGTTAATCTGTGCGATATATGTGCATCATCTTTTGCGATCTCAGGATGAATCGAATTGGTAGAAAATGAAGAGAGAAAATAACAATAGAATGAAAGCCAAATAAAACATAATTTTGATAAATATAAAGATAAAACTACAGAGGACTGTAATACTGAGCATACAACGAAACCTAAGCTTCATCTTACCAGATATTACATTTCTACGATTTGCCTTAGAAACAATAAATAACAAGGACACAAACGAAGGACAATTAAGAAAACAAGAGACTCAAGAGAAGAAGAAAACCACAAAGCGAACCTATAATTTACCCAGACAACTAAAACAGAAATGAAACCGCCAACTAAAACAGAAATGAAACCCAAAGATATAGATCACGGACAACTAAAAGCTTAAGTTGCTCATTTGGAGCAGGGCGTGGGCGATGCTTCAATGGAATTCTGTATTATTCAGCATTTTTGGTACTCCTCTTAGTGCTCGTCTTGAGTACCGTATAGTGAGCTTTGATGTTAGATCTGAAAAGTTCAATATGATCAAACCGCCAGAGGGTATATAATTTTGCTCCGGTTGATCATATGATGTACCTTACGAGGGAAGGCTAGCCTTAGTTAGTCCAAACATTTTCGCTGATGATAAGGTTGATCTATATATTTTGAAAGATGCAGATGGACACAACTAGACGCATAAACACTTTCTTGTACCTTCTAAGAGAGATAAAAGAGAAGGGAGGACTTGTCTACCTTTCCATGATGTTACTGATGCTGGTGAGCTTATCTTTGCACTGAACAGTTTTTCTAAATCGTTTTATAGTCTATATTTCGATCCGAGGAGAAACAGTATTAGAGAAGTCTTGTTTGAAGGAATTGTGGGTGATGACTTTAGACGCCGTTATGGACTTTGTAAAGACGAAATACGCGAATTGGGTGTTTTCCCAAATCACTTCGAGAGTCTCGTGTCTTCTTTGTAAAGCCGCGCCTTCATCGCTCAATTCTCTTCAATGCTCTTGTGCCTTTTTTTTTTTTTTTTCTTGTGTTCTTCTTTCAGTTTTGAGAATAGCACCAGAGAATGATTACAAAACATGAAGAAAACAGAACCATGTTGCTTGTCCAACACTCAATCTAGATTAGTAAATCTGAAAGACAGAACCATGTGAAACTATCTTCTTGTACAAGTTTCAACTCAGTATAAAGTCTCTCTGCTCCAAAGATAATGACCAGGAGAAGAAACTATACGTTTTTGCCATAAACAGAGTTGCTCTTTGTAAATAGATAGACACATCTTAAACAAGATTAGAAGTTAATTTATCAGAAGAAAAGAATCTTAGAGAGGATAAAAACATCCTCATCGTATAATGGTCTGTGTCTATCCAAAACAAAAGCCTATATGGGTCACACAACTTTCTCACGCCACTGATATAGATACATAGACAATTATGTGTACAAGAATGATGAAATTGTTCGCAGACTTGCTACAATCTGTATAATTGGAACCATTGTTCTTAGTTTACACATTTGAGTTTTGTAATCTCTTGAACAACTCTCTTTCACAAAGTTAAAGGAAAAAAGTTAAACATATATACATTGAATAATTCTTTCTCTAATGTTAGTTTTTTCTTCTTTTCGAACATCATCATTGAAGCCGAGAAGTCAAATTGATGTAGGTATCTTCAGGACAAGGAATCGTTAACCCACCCATTGGATGATCAAATCCAAACTCTTCATCGGCTTTACCGAGAAGAGCTTGAAAAGAAGGCTGGTTTAAATATGAGATTGGCACCAAATATCTCTTCTTCTGGACCTTGTCTTCGCCGACGTACACCGCAAGGAACCCCTTTGGTGCTGAAAGTGTTCTTTTGCTTGTAGCCGCTACAGAGAGGCCGATAATCTTCTTTGCACCTAAGAGACCTCTGAACAAAGCCATTTCTTGTGTCTGGAAAATCTAAATTTGAAGCTTCTGAAAAACGGTTAGAATTAGATGCTCAGATTCAAGGTTTGGGTTGCTTTGCTACTTGGTGATTTGAAGAGAGGTTCTGTCTCTAGATGTATAAATAGATTGATGAAGGACTTAAAACCACTCGGGACATACACAAACAGAGTTTCACATGGTTCTGTCTTCTAGATATGATAGATGACAAGAAACGAAAGCTAGCGAGAATTATATGTTTGTTTTCTCCATGTCTGTGTATAATAAATGAAGAGAGGAAATGAGATTCAATCTCTTACTTATAATTGTCATGTGTTATCGTATTTGTTGGATATCATCAACGAACAACTAACCAATGACAGAGACTTGTTGTTCTGTTTCAGGTCCCCACTTTAAGTTATTATTAAATCCATTTAGAACACAGAGATGAGGGAATAGGATCATCACAGAACATGAAGAACATAAACTTTCTGCTCTTATTATTGACAATAGCATGTCTTATCTAAAAAACATTTATAAAACAGTCCCTTGTGAATTGCATATCGGTTTTTGTTCTATAAGTTTTGAAAGTTCTATCACAATTTCACCAAATTCTAATCCATTGGATTCTTTCATCTAACAAAGTAGAGACGATATTAAGTTTGGGTGCGTAGTGCAAAAAGATGAAGAGTAAAAGGATCGCACTATATTCTTCCCCTTTTTTTTTTAATGTGATCGCATTAAAATTGAGCATAGTCAAAAAGTTATCTAATTAATAATGTTACCGTTAAATTACCGTTACAAAGTTATCTCTGTTTCATAATACTAACAGCTTCTCCAATAGTGTCTTCTCATTGAAACTCTAAAGCTAAAGTTAAAAATTGTCTACATCGGCAAGGGAGTGAATCGATCCTCAACTTTCAATATTTAGTTTTACTAGATATCAGTATTACAACTCACGTAACAGTGAGCGGAACAAAATCAATGTGACATCAATGAATTGATCAAATGTATCTTCTTTACTCTGTTTTTCCTTTACCTAGCAAAAGCTCAAATACCGAAATATATCTTGTTCTCCTGAAACGGTGAAGAGAGAGAGAGAAACACTAAATTTTATGTTTTTTACTTATAACTGTCATGTGTGGTCAAAGAACAACTTGACCAGTGACAGAGACTTGTTGTTCTGTTCTGTTGTTGAACATAAAATTTGCATAATTTATCATTTTTATCATTTAAATGCTTCATTCTATAAAAGCAAAGCAGAGGAAGTGTGTCCTGATCTGCAACCTTGTAAACCCCAAATGAACTAGAATTGTTATTGCTAGAACATAATAGTATGTCAATGGTCTTTTTTTCATTCTTCTAGCAACAATAGTTCCAAGGACTCAATCTGATATATCAAATAGCAAAACTATTTCGAATCTCTCTCTAGGAACTAAAGAAAGATAGCTCCAAGGACTCAGTCTGCAATATCAAATAACAAAACTCAACACACCAAGATCTTGCTCGGTTTTCCTCCTTCACCCCACCTGCATTTTCCAAAAACCTTTTGGCCTGTTGAGTTTTTAAATTGTAAAAGAGTTAATGAGATGTTAGGCTGAGAGCAAGCTGCTAATTCATCAGAGGTTCTGTTTCGGTTGATAGGTTCTTCTCCAAGGGATAGGCTTGCCCGAAGCCAATCTGTACTTCCAAGCTGTCCTAATGCGTTTTGAGGCTGTGCTAAGTAAACATTGCAACCTCTTCTCGATTTCAGCAAGTGAAAAGCGCTGATTAAATCCATTTGTCCTGAGATGTCTCCTAAGATTAGCACCAAGTTTATTTGTCTGCCACGATTGTTTATTCTGTAGCCAAATTGATTTAGGTGTTTTACCACGTAGTCAATTAATAACTAAAATGCACACTACTGCAATCATAACAGTATGTCAATGTAGTACTTTAGGATCGAATCCACAGAGACCAAGGTTACACTACGATTCTCACAAGATGAAATTAAGCTAAGATAATGATAAGGGTGGAATTTGCAAAGTAATGAAAATAACTAAAAGTGGTGTAAATTCAATAAGAGAAAAACGTTAGGTCAAGTGTTTCTTTGCGGGAATCCAGAGATCATGAATCAAACAACTATTCAGGGAGCGATTAAACACAAGTTTCAAACTCAAACATAAATATCTAACCAATCCACTTCAGTGGCATTGATTACTAAATCTAGCAACCTAAAATCATAAATTCCGTTGAACCTAGAGTTTTAGACCAGTATTAATGAATAAGTTCAATATGTTCACGAATCGCCTTAACATCAACTTCCGTTGGCTAAGGACAATTCGCTCGCTTATGTTCTTTCTAGCAACCTACGACACTTCCGTGGTATAGATTAAACCCTAGTTCAGAGGCAAAGCGGTCAACTTAACCTAAGCAAGAGTGGCCACTTAGATGCAAAATCATATAAAAATTCAAAGGACGTGATCATAATCTCCAACAAGTTTTGACTAAATAAAACAGAATAACTAAAAAGAGAACATCAAAATGACTCAAAAGAGAAAACAAAAGAAAGAAAATAATGTTAGTAATGATAAAGACCCTCCCCCAGACTTACTTTACATCGACTCAGTGTGAAAATAAATCAAGAAGAAGGCAAAACAGACTCAAGAAAAATAAAATGAACCAGAAGGAAAATAAAACTAACGATAGAGAATGTTACTGTTGAATCAGTGGTCCTCCAAACTACCGCTCGCATCCTATCCTAGCGTGCGCCTCCTCCTGGGAAGTCTCTCTTCGGGTGGATGTGAACCACTGGATCCACCAACAGCAGACCTGCGTCCAGCAACGTCAGGTTCGTTCCAAAGTCGTGCATGCCATCAGCTGGCTCATCCTCACGATCATCTGCAGTGGCATGTGCCCTGGGTTGAAAATCGATCGATGCGGAGGTTGCATCGATCGATTTCTGCTTCGCGGAGCCCTTGGCATCGATCGATGCACACCCTGCATCGATCGATTTTCGGACTTCGGACTCTTATGCATCGATCGATTCGCCTTCTGCATCGATCGATTGCAACTTTTTTTTTTTTTTTGAAAATCAATCTAAAAAAACAAAATTTATTAAGTCAATGTCCTAAAAATCTAAAACATACATATATATATATATATATATAGCTTACCGGTGGGTTGTCTCCCACCGAGCGCTTGTTTTAAGTCTTATAGCTCGACTCCTTTTGTGTTCTAGGTGGATGATAGATCTAAGGGGCTTGTATCTCCCTTAGCATGCCTTGGCTTCTTTCTGCGGCTCTCTGTATCTTCATCCTCGCCTAAACAATCGTCAGAGGTGTCCTTCACTTTGCATCCTCCTTTGCCTCCGATTGTGTAACGAATGTGTTTAGAGGTGAAACCGAGATGTGCTGCTAGGTAGAAGGTTTCTTTGTCAACATTTGCTAGACACATTCTCCTATTTGGCCAATCCATAATGGCTCCTGTTGTCGCCAAAAATGGTCTTCCAAGAAGTAAAGGTTCATTCTTCATGCTACGTATTCTTGCTACCTGAAAATCGAAATTTGAGGGGGAGGTTTTCGATCATGCCAACTGTGGTGGTGGTTGAACCATCTGCAAGTCCGATTCTCATCCTTGAAGGCTTCATGGTGTCGATTTTCAATTGCCTTGCATATGATTATGACATAAGGTTTATAGCGGCTCCCGAATCACATAGAGCATTATTGATGTAGGAGCCAAAAATCTCACATGGTACGACGAAGCAGCCTGGTTGTTCGAGTTTATGCAAGGTTTTGGGTCTAGACAGTGTTTTCCTAGCTTCGTCAAACAAGTCTTGGATCTCATACTTATCTTCATTGCTATACCAAAGGAGCCTCTTCATTTCTGGGTATTTCTCCCAAGCTTGGGTAAACGAGATATGAAGTGGAATTTTATTCACAATGGAGTGGAAATCGTCTAGCAGCTCTCTGTTTATAGAACGAGTTTCCCAATCTTCGTGTTCGAGAGGTTGTTCTCGGCTGGCCAATGGGGTTCCTTCGCGTGGCCTTTTGCCTCTGATCCTCGCAGTCTGTCTTACCATCATGCATTGATGATCCACCTTTGATTTGGATGTGTTATATGTATCTCTTGGCACTATTGTAGAAATCTCTGCTTCCCCTAAAGATCTCAGAACATGAACGGCGTCCACTGAATCTGATCCAAGGCGAAGGTTGATTGTGTATTCGACATCAGATAAACGCTTTTGGAGCGTCTTCAGTTCCTCAGAAAGGTCAGAAGAAATGTCTCCGAGTCCCATGGTTTTGCCAAGGATATCACTATACCTTCCGTCCATGTCTAAACGAATCTTTTGGAGTGTTTCCCCTGCTTGCCTTTGCCCGTCGCAAAGGATATGAACGATTGAATTAGTCTCTCTTCATTGCCTGCCAATCTCCTTCATCTCTCTCTCAACCTTGTGCGTCTTGTTTGTAGTGGCACTGAGGTTTGTGGCTGTAGTCGAGAGGCTCTCCCTCAAGTTTGTTAATTTCTCTTCAAAGCTGTTTTCCATGAGTTCCATGGATTTGTTGACATGAACGATGAGAATCTGGTTCTTCCCAATTTCGTGGGTTTGCTGCAGCTGCATCTATTCTATCTGCTTTACCCTTTCTTCAAGTTTTTATACTTGGGCATGAATATCATCAAATTTCCCACCGAGATCGTTTTTGATATGGTCCAACCTTGCATCAAGCTCAAATGAGGACTCTTGCTGATTTTTCAATAGTGCATGCATCATGGTCTCCAAATACTCGTTGGGGACGTGATTGTAGATCCGAGGTGGTGGTTGTGGGCATGGCTGATAGTGATGGTGATAGTTTCCATGGCCAAAATCGCTCCAATTCTGATTTTGTTGCGAGTAAGCTTGAGTTGGTTGATATGTGTAGAAACTTGGCATTGGGATGTAATCACCAACAGATCCATGGTCCATAGGCGATCGCCTTTGAGCTTCACGAGAGAGAGGGGATTGATGGCTATTGAAGTTACCATCGTTTCCTAAATAGTGATCCATCTTAGAGAGTCCCTTAAACATACAAGAATACAAGGTATAATATGTTAGTGAATCATAGACTAAATTTCGAATTAAAAATTGAAGGTAACGTTATTGGTCCCCGACAACGGTGCCAAATTGATTTAAGTGTTTTACCACGTAGTCAATTAATAACTAAAGTGCACATTACTGCAATCATAATAGTATGTCAGTGTAGTACTTTATGATCAAATCCATAGAGACCAAGGTTACACTACTATTCTCACAAGATGAAACTATGCTAAGATGATAATAAGGTTTGAATTGCAAAGCAATGGAAATAACTAAACGCGGTGTAAATTCAATAAGAGAAAAACGTTAGGTCGAATGTTTCTTCGCGGGAATCCAGAGATCATGAATCAGACAGCTATTTAGGGAATGATTAAACACAAGTTTCAAACTCAAACATAATTATCTAACCAATCCACTTCCGTGGCATTGATTACTAAATCTAGCAACCTAAAATCCTAACATCCGATCAACCTAGAGTTCTAGACCAGCATTAATGAATAAGTTCAATATTTTCACGAATCCCCTTAACATCAACTTCCGTTGGCTAAGGACAATTCGCTCGCTTATGTTCTTTCTAGCAACCTACGACACTTCCGTGGTATAGATTAAACCCTAGATCATAGACAAAGCGGTTGATAAGCTCAAATTAATACCCTAAAAGTACTAAAACTTTGTCGATTGTAATACTTAGGGATCGAATCTACAGAGACTCAAGAAAACACACAATATATTTTAATGATTGAATTAAGCTAAGTGATCAATGTAATTGAAAGCAATAAACAATAAAAGATGATGTAAAATCGATGGGAGAATATAGGCCCAGGGTATTTCTCAGGAAAACAATGAATGCAGATAACCAATCAGTCAGGATTCAGATTTAGCACGGTTCTTGAACTCAAATCAGTAAGCTATAATCACTACAAGAAAACACCCCTTTTGCAACGAACTATATCGTTGTAAAATCGTTGCAAAAGAGGGTTCGCATCGAATTTGCGACGAATCAAAGATCGTCGTTAAATGATCGTCACAAACCACAAATCGTCGTAAATTCGTCGCTAAAGAACGATGGACAAAAATTCGTCGCTAAATCATCGGTAAATATTCGATGTAAAATCGTCGTAAATATTACATTGAAATTACGACGAATTGTAAATCGTCGTAAAAACGATGGAAATTCGAAGGGAAATATTTCATTGTTATTTCGATGGGAAACAATTATCGTCGTTAATTCGTTGCTAAATAATCGTCATAAAATCGTTGATAAATAATCGTCGCAAAATCGTCGCTAATAATTCGTTGCTAAATAATTGTAAATTAGCAACGATTTTATGACGATTATTTAGCAACGAATTAATGACGACAATTTTTTCCCATCGAATTAACGACGATTCATAAATATATGATTTTTATTATTATTTTTGAAAATTTATTAATTTCGAAAATAAAAAATGAAAATTTTTTAAATAATATATAATAATATTTTATTAGAAAAAAAAATATTATAATCTGTTACAAAAAAAAAACATAATTTAGAATTCTAAATCCTAAATCTAAATAACTATATCGTAATCGTCGAGATTCACATCGTCTTCGGGACGTCTCGACGAACCGGATGCGCCTGCCTCTGCCGCTGCCTCTGCCGCTGCCGCTGCATCTGCCTCTGCTCGGAGTCTTCGCTTTTCCCGTAGCATGGCCTGCATTGTCGGGTTCCCTGTTGCCAAGATATCGAAGAGTTCGTCATTCTGCGTAGCATCCAGTTCAACCCGCTGCTGAAGACTCGCAATCTTCGCCTGATATGCCGTAGACC
>PKML01071367.1:16347-29947 GCA_002933935.1 Eutrema yunnanense | reverse complement strand
CATAAGATCAGTTTCATATTTAATAAAACGAAAACAAAAAAGTAACAACAAAAAATCAAAATCTATCGATTTGAAAAAAGAAAATAAGAATCATTCATGAACTAAAGTAAAACCTAAACGATTAATAAAAATAAGTGATCGATATCGTAGTCGAGAAATAGAGATTTACGTGATTGCAACTGTTACATTGTTAAGAATAGAAGAACACAGAGTTATATTAATATGCAAGTAAGAAAAAGTATTGAAAATTGTACAAAACAATAAAAAAAAATAAGAGCACGTAAAGAAAAAAAAATCGCTAAACCCTAGAACAAACACGAAATTGGTGGGTTTTTTTTTGAAACTCAGAGAAGGGCCCAAACCTATAGCAAATCAGAAATAGAAAAAAGAAAACCGCACAAATTCACATGACAGACACGAAACACATACCTCGACAGAGTCGTAATGATACACAACACGGGTTTCTCCAGAATTAGAAGTGTAAATTACCGATTATATCGAGTTGCCTTCAAACCATTGATCGAGAGGTTAAGGTGTTTGTGGCTAGTGAATTTTATGAAGATGGCTTACATGTTTAAGGGTATGTTTTTTGGGAAACCATGTGATGGCTTACATGTGTTTGGAAGAAACAACTCTACTCTTTTGGATTGTTATGTTGTGATCCGTTTAGGTGTTGCACTCGGCTACATATAATATTATCGTGTAGTTACAGATACATTAATTATATATTATACAGTTATGAGAATATTAATTATATAGTCGTGTAGGTCTTGATACATGAATTATACGGTGATGGATTCCTTCCTCAGGTACACTGTTCTATCTACTCATGGGATGCTTATAATGTTAATCACATAATTTATTATTAATTGATATATGTCGTCATGTAGATCATATAGTTCGTGTAGTTAGGGATGCATTAATTTAGTTTGCATGTGTGGCCATGTGATGGCGTATAGTTCGCGTATCTGTCAATCATTTTTCCAAAAAAAAACCTAACATTTTCATTGACGTAAATTAAACCCCATACGCTAATTATTCACGAAAATTAAACCTCATATGCTAACGATATTAATTCCCTAACAGAAACCAGCGATCTTCATTTTACCGGATGAAAAATTCAAGTGCATCGTATTGTTTGCCATAGATCTAGGTTTTAATGTGAACTCAAAGATGATGGTTCTCACCACTCTGTAGTTAAGTTGTATAACCTAGGAAACCATTGATCGAGAGTTTAAGGTGTTTGTGGCTAGTGAATTTTATGAAGATGAGACAAGATAATAAATGAAAAGAAAATATCCAAGCTTGATTAATTGCTATGAGAATACAGTGATATCGCATTACCACCTATATTCAAACGATATACTGGCCTTGACTTTTTTATCTGGTAAAATGAGTATCACTGGTCGTCACTTAATCATTGAAACGAGTTGAGAATCAACGATTCTGAAGCTGTTAAGGTAGGAGATATTAGGTACGATAAAAAAATGTGTATCTTTTAGGAGAAGCCAACCGCGTATAGTGAGGTCTTATGGAGCCACCATGATTCTCTAGACTTGATGAGATTAGATCCCTATCTCTGATAATCACGGAATTGAGCAATAAGTAAAAGACACTGAGAATTAACGAGTTCAGATCACGGTGTGTGATCCTACGTCTCGGCCTGGAGCTTTCCAGTAATCCACTGTCACCACGGATTACAAAGCAAATAGGGTTCCTCACAATCTCTCTAAGAACAAGAAAGATCTCTCTAATTTCCAGGATACATGAAACCCTCACACATGCCTGTCTTTATATAGACTAGGACAATTACAAAGATAAGACGGTCTAAACCTAAACCAAAGCCCAATAGGAAAAAACACATTCCTAATTGACTAACCCAAGTCGCGGGCCTAGTTAATACTCATGATTTTCCATCACCAAAGCCCAACAAACTCCACCTTGATGACAATCATTGCCGAGTATAACTTCTTCATCTTTGCATTCATGTGCAGCTCCAGACAGTCCAACACCTTAGTGCTCTTCTAAGTTGAGAAAACTCAAAGCCTTCTCAAGCTTATCCACAGGTTGTGCCTTTGTCAACATATCAGCCGGATTCCTCTCAGTCGGGATCTTTGATAGCTTCACTTCACCAGAAGCAACAATATCCCTGATGAAATGCATCCTCCTGTTAATATGCTTTGTCCTCTCATGATGAACGTTGTTCTTGGCTAAACTCAAAGCACTCAGAGAATCACACCAGATCTCTACCGTGTCTTGTTTGAATATGAATTCCTCAGTCAAACCCCTTAGCCAGATAGCTTCTTTCACAGCTTCAACCAACGCCATATACTCTGCCTCAGTTGTAGACAGCGCGACGACATGTTGAAGACTTGATTTCCAGCTTATAGCAGTCCCACCAGCAGTGAAAACATAACCTGAAATCGATCTACTTCTGTCGAGATCTGATGCAAAGTCAGAATCACAGAAACCTTCAACCTTAAAATCATTTGTCTTCCTGAACACAATCTTTCGATCCTGGGCACCTTTCAAATACCTTAGCACCCACTTCACAGCAGTCCAATGTATCATGCTTGGCTTACTCATGAACCTACTAACCAAACCAACCGCATACGCGAGATCACACCTAGTTCCTAACATCGCATACATGATACTCTCAATAGCATTAGAGTATGGAATATCATCCAAGATTGTCTATCCTTCATCATCTTTCACAGCAGACAGCTTGAAGTGCGAACCGATAGGTGTAGAAACTGATCTAGCTTCATCCATATTGAATACCTGCAGAATCTTCTTGATGTAACCAGATTGAGACAAGGTGAGAACTCCACCTTCACGATCCCTCTCAATTTCCATCCCAAGAATACTTCTTGCAGCTCCTAGATCTTTCATCTCAAATCTACTGCTCAACAAATCTTTCACAATCTGTATCTCCTTCATATCCTTTGAAGCAATTAGCATGTCATCAACATATAGGAGTAGGTAGATGAAACAATTACCTTTGCCCTCCTTTATGTAAACACAGTGGTCGAACTCACTCCTCTTGAATCCATGACTTACCACAAATTGATCAAAGCACTTGTTCCATTGCCTTGGAGCTTGCTTAAGTCCATACAAAGCTTTTTCCAACAAGCAGACGTGGTCCTCTTTTCCATTAACCACAAAACCTTCAGGCTGCTCCATATAGATCTCCTCTTCAAGTAAACCATGAAGAAACGCAGTCTTGACATCAAGCTGCTCTAATTCCAGATCCATATTTGATGTAACCGATAGAAGAAACCTGATAGAAACATGCTTCACAACCGGAGCAAACACTTCTTGATAGTCAATACCTTCTTTCTGAGAATAACCCTTGGCTACCAATCTAGCTTTATATCTCGGTTCTTCTACCCCTGGGATACCCGGCTTCAACCTGTAAACCCATTTGCAACCAATCACTTTTCTACCTTTTGGTCTTTTAACCAACCTCCAGGTCTTGTTCTTATCTAAAAACTCTTCTCTTCAACCATACCTCCATTCCAGAAAGCTTTATCCCTGCTTTCAACAGCTTCCTGATAGTCCCTAGGTTCTTCAGAACTCATCTCGACAGCAGCGATTAAGGCGAAACTCGCTAAATCATAATCACCAAGATGTTCAGGTCGCCTTGTTGCTCGTTTAGACCTGTTTCGAGCTAACTCCCACTCTTCTAGAGGTACATCATCAGTTTCCTGATCTCCAACAGCTCCACCTGAAGATCCAACTTGCCCATTGCCTTCAGTAACATAAGTTGTCGCATCTGCTCCTCGGTGTCGATCGATACTCGGGATGGTATTGATCGATACACTCTCAGATATATTACGAGACCCTTCTTTCTCGTGTCCGTGTCGATCGATACTTGGGATTGTATCAATCGATACACTCTCAGATATCGGGTTCCTCTGAGCAGTTTCTTCCACAGAAACTTTATTTCTCAAGTCTTTGAATACTGTTTCTTCTACAAAGACTACATTCCTGCTAATCACACATCTTGATTCATCCAAGAGCCATACCTTGTACCCTTTGACTCCTTCCGGATAGCTTATGAAAATTCCCTTCATAGCTCTTGGTCTTAACTTCCCTTGATCTACATGAACATAGACCAATGACCCAACTCTTCTCATGTGTCCATAACCCGGCTTTTTTCCCAGCCAAAGCTCCTCAGGAATACTACCATCTAATGCCGATGATGGGCTTCTATTAATTTGGTACACAGCTGTGCTAACCGCCTCAGCCCAGAATTCTTCACCTAAGCCACTTTCATCCAATATACAACGCACCTTCTCCATTATTGTTCGGTTCATGCGTTCTGCAACTCCATTTTTCTGTGGAGTATATGCACAAGTCCTGTGCCTCTCAATCCCATGCTGCTTGCAAAACCCGTCGAAGTCTTTGTTCACAAACTCCAACCCATTATCTGTTCTTAGACATTTCACCTTCTTGTTTATCTGATTCTCAACCAGCTTCTTCCATTCACAGAACTTTGTGAAAGCTTCACTCTTAGCATACAAGAAGAACACCCACACCTTTCTAGTGTAATCATCAATGATAGACAGGAAATACTGCTTACCAGAGATACTTGGAGTAACCGATGGAGATCCCCAAAGATCTGAGTGAACATATCTCAGCGCTTCTCCTGAATTGTGTTTCCCAATGTTGAAGCTCAGTCTTTTGGTCTTCCCCATTACACAACTCTCACAGAAATCCATCTCCCCAATCCTTCTCTTGTCAATGATGCCCTTTTTTACCAAGATCATCAGATTCTTCATGCTCATGTGTCCCAACCCTCTATGCCATAAAGCCGTCTCGTCTTTGGCTGGTTTCCTGGTAACACATATATTTGACTGTCCTACCACAGTCTCTCCATCAAGCAAATACAAAGAACCACATAGAGTGCCCTGAAGACCCATCTTCCCGTTCTTATATAACCTTGTTTTTCCTTTGCCTCCAGCATGATCAAACCCAAGCTTATCCAATGTACTTGTAGAAATTAAATTTCTCTTTAGCTTAGGAATGTACCTGACATTCGTCAATGTCTTCACCGTGCCACCACATGCTTTTATATTGATGGAACCTATTCCTTTAACATCCACAGAATAGTCATCCCCTAGTAGCACTTGTCCAGAGTTGAGCTCCTCAAACGTATCAAACCAATCTCTCCTTGAGGTCATGTGATATGAACAACCCGAATCAATCACCCACCTCTCTAGATGCCAATTTTTCGAGACTGATAACGCATCAACTCATGCTGATTTTTCGATGACAACCGCTGCCGTGGCATCTTCATCATCGCCGCCTTTCCGCTTCTTCCAACCATAGCAATCAGCCTTCACATGTCCTTCCTTCTTGTAGTACCGGCAGTTGAGTTTTGTTCCCGATCTCAATCTGCTCCTGCTTCTATTTCCATAGTTTCTTTTATTCCTATTAGACTGAGTTCCACAAGCCACATACACATCGAAGATGGCTATCCTCACCTTCGAAAACTTAGAACTCATGACATTCAATAAACTGAAACTATTATCTCCCTGCAGCTAGCGTGTCGATCGATACAGATGGGTGTGTCGGTCGACACGATCTCAGAACGTCGATTCTTCTCTCGAACCCTAGCCGCCGTGTCGATCGACAGAAGGAAGTGTGTCGATCGACAGAGAGCGTCTGCGACGATTCTAAAAAACTTGAATCTCGCGCCGTTGACTGCTTTTGTCCCAGCTGTCGAACTACCTCGATCTAAAACCTAGATCGCAGTCGATACCTTTTTTCCCGGTTATCGAAACAAAAAACCTTAAACCGTTGATTGTCTTTAACCCGGCAACCAACTTCCTAACACGCTTCTGCTACCGTATCGATCGATACTAGATGGAGTGTCGATCGATACCAAACTTTCCTTCGATTTTCTGCGAACCCGTAACAGTCGTATCGATCGATACAGGAAGGGTATCGATCGATACCTGAGCGATCTGGGCGATCTTCTTCTTCGTCCCGCAGACAGCTTTTTCTCCCAGGCTGTCAAATTGAAACCCTAAACCGATTGATGCCTTGATTCCAGCTATCAATCCAGATCTAAAACCTAGATCCTTGCAGAACTCCTTAAACCTGTTGATGCTTTGATCCCAACTATCAACCCAGATCTAAAAACCTAGATACTTGCAGAACTTCTCTGTCCAATTGCTCCCAAACCTAAAACCAAGGCTCTGATACCACTTTGATGAGATTAGATCCCTATCTCTGATAATCACGGAATTGAGCAATAAGTAAAAGACACAGAGAATTAACGAGTTGAGATCACGGTGTGTGATCATACGTCTCGGCCTGGAGCTTTCCAGTAATCCACTATCACCACGGATTACAAAGCAAATAGGGTTCCTCACAATCTCTCTAAGAACAAGAAAGATCTCTCTAATTTCCAGGATACAGGAAACCCTCACACATGCCTGTCTTTATATAGACTAGGACAATTACAAAGATAAGACGGTCTAAACCTAAACCAAAGCCCAATAGGAAAAAACACATTCCTAATTGACTAACCCAAGTAGCGGGCCTAATTAATACTCATGATTTTCCATCACCAAAGCCCAACAAGACTTGCAGCTTCAAGCGTCTTTGGGAGCAAATTACCTAATGCGGAGTCAAATAATTCGAGTTATTAGAAGAATCATAAGTTGGGTTCTAATATATTCTTAACGCTGCAGAAAAAATGAATTATGATAGACTCGGATCCAGTTCTACATCTGGGTATCAAACAAATTGTTGTTTTTGAGCAAATAAATCACAGACCGAGGCTGTTCTAGGGTTTGATGTTATGGAAATGCTTTGCGATATGGATTGCTTAAGATTTTTGCAACCCATTGTTTATGTGAAAATCAATGAACACAAAATTTGAAGAGAAGCGATGAAAAATCGATTAATTTAATTTTTATGTTCAATTATAGTTAATAAAACGGTGTGTTTTGGTCTATGTTAGAAAATTAATTTCATTAGCGTCTAGAGTTTAATTAATTTGCGTCAACGATTAGCGTATGGTGTTATTTGGGTCAATGGAAATCACTTGGGCTTTAATTTGCGTCAACGAAAATGTTAGGTTTTTCTTTACACCTCATTTTTGTTTTGGTTTTTNTTTTTTTTTTTTTTGCAATTTTTCCCAAATGAAGGAGACAACTAAAGTTACAGAATAAAATAAATGGGATGAATAATTGCAGAAAAAATATTTTTGTAACACAAATGGTAACTTTTTCACTACAAGAAAACATTGCGATTCCCGACGAAAAATCCGACGACATTATATCCATCGAAAATTACCGACAGATTTCCGATGAAAACATGAGGGAATAATACCCGTCGGAAATCCGTCGGGAATTTCCGACAGATTTATGGTCGTCGGAAAAATGGTTGGGAATTCCCGATAGATTTCCGACCGATTCAAGAATTTTTACTATCCGTCAGAAATCACTATATGGGATATGGATGGTTGCCAAATCCATGAAGGTGGTAGTGTCATTGATGTTTCGCAGAAGATTAGATCGGCCCTTAAGCTGAAGAATTACCTTGGTACAGCTACCATATATGCTTATGGCGATACAAAGCAGATTCGGGATCGCCTTGAACCAGATGCAATCTTGAAATTGTTGGACGAGAGAAAAAGAAAACAGACTAAATCTAGAAAACTTCTCTTTTATCTCGACACATTTACATTATGACAACATCAACCTTAAATAGGTTTCAAACATTACAAAGTGAAGAGTTGTGTCTCTTAAAATAAACTACCCTTTCTTAATATATATGTCACAATCTTTGACACACGACCCTTAACATAATTAAACTTAACATACATTTTAATTATTACTAAACTCAATTATCAACTAACAGAAATCACTAAGAAAACCAGGTGACAAAATTGACATTGTGGATATGGATTATCGTGGTACGGCGTACATCTATGCGAACCAGATCCATGCTGATCTACAATCACCCGAAATCGTGTTCAATCACACACCCACCGGTGAAACTTTTTAGCTTCTCTTTTTAGTTATATGTGTTTTGGGTATCTTGAATCTTGATCTGCGTTTTATATACAGTATATGGTGGTTTCAGGAGATAAAAATGTGAGACTTAGGAAGTTATTAACGGACTTATTTTGCTGGGCACTTGGTAATCCCTGGACCAGCAAATTTGATGATAATCCTGGAAGACATCTCAACACACGATGAGTTTATTAGCACTATACACCGTTTGTTGGCAGCAAGTTACAATGTTCTCTTAGTACAGCCTTTAAACACACCACCAGGACAGCTATTTGGTGCTGTACGTACAAAATGGCTTTGGGAAAGCCTATCAACAACTGGAGAAATCGATATTATCCGAAAGGAAGATGTTGACACTAATTCTATGGATAAGGGAGGCCGACAAGGTGGAAGGGGAAATCGGAAGCCTATCACGTCCTTGCTTGATGGAGCCCTAGTGTTAGGTTTTCTTGCTTTTTCTTCACGGCTCAGGCAAAGATCTCGTTAATATTGGTTCTTCCTCTTTTTTTGCCAAGCCTGTCTCTGCTCTGTCTAAGATCTCATCAACTCTTTAATTTTAAGTTTTAAGTTTCTTGGTCTGTTTTTTGGTTTGACTGGTATGTCAGCATAATAGCAGAATAGGTTAATTATATAATAGCGGAAATCAATAGACGAGAAAACTTAAAACTGAATAAACTTATTTAATACGACAAAAAGCTACTATTTATTAGATGAATAAGTTTTGTATAAACTAGTTATAAATTTAAAATATGCGGGATGGACTGAAAAATAGCTTGTTAATTTTTACTTTTTATCTTTCCGTGCATGCTTATTATTGTGAATGATATATATCCGGCGAAATCACATTTTCAAAACGTAAGCAAAACTACATACATTCAAACCCTTTGATTTTCTTAGCATAAGAAACTCGGACCTTTGAGTATTGTTGCTTCCTTTTGTTGCCAAGGTTGTCTCTTCTCAGCCTAACATCTCATTTCGTTTCTAATTTGTTGAATACGGATTTCACATATCTCATAGATAGTCGAAAATCAGTTTGAGTTTAGGAGAACTTCGTTTTAATGAAGCGGGAGCTCGACGAGGTGCCTAACTGCGAGGTCGGCGAGCTGTGAATGCGAGGTCAGCGAGGTGCCTAACTGCGAGGTCAGCGAGGTGCCTAGCTGGGAGGTCGGCGAGCTGTGACTGCGAGGTTAGCGAGGTGCCTAACTGGGAGGTCGGCGATGTGCCTAACTGCCGTTAGGAGAAATCGTCTCCGAGGTCCTCTAGAGAGCTCGTTGGGAGAGCTCTTCTCTGAGATCTTCTGGAGAGCTCGTTTGGAGAACTCGTCTCCGAGGTCTTATGGAGAGCTCGTTTGGAGAGCTCGTCTATGAGGTCTTCTGGAGAGTTAGTTTGGAGAACTCGTCTCTGAGGTCTTCTGGAGAGCTTATTTGGAGACCTCGCCTCTGAGGTCTTCTGGAGAGCTCGCCTCTGAAATTGTCTGGAGAGCACGTTTGGAGAGCTCGTCTCTGAGGTTTTCTGGAGAGCTCGTTTGGAGAGCTCTTGTGGAGAGCTTGTATTTGAGGTCTCTCTAATGTGTGTGGTGAATGAATGAATTCCCCCTTTGATCTCTGGGAAGCTTCTCTATTTATAGGTGTTTAGGCGGTGGATGATTTCTTTTTCCTTATCGATTTATTATAAATAATTTCCTTTTGTCTCGGAGATTTGTCTTTATCTTTGCCTTTATCCTCAAAGATCTTCATTTTTCACGATGAGGGCCGACCTTGCTTGGCCAGGCCTAATGGGCTACTAGACCGGTAAATGGGCTAATCTTAATTTGCGTCGGGTTAAAAAGGAGGTGCGGAGCCCACCTCCAACAATAAACCCCCTCCCCAGTTCGGCGAAGGAGTATTTGTGAGTTCAGCGAATTTCATGTAAACATTTAGCTCGGCGTGAAATGAGATTGGTGAATTTGTGAGGTCATTAACTAGATTTTTGAGTTGAAAGCAAAGCTTGGGAGCTCGTACTTCTAAGGCATAGGTGTTGTGTGGCGAAGATGTTGTCGTGTATGATTCATTTCATGCGAGCTTGAACGTAGTTTGAATTTTGATTTAGGTGCGAGACGAGCTCGACATATCTTGTTTGAATATGAGAGATGTCCTCGTCTTTAAATAGGTACGAGGCTAGGCTCGGCTTGAACAGATTTTTAGGTGTGAGAATGAGCTCGGCTTTATATATTTTCGGTGTGAGACTGGGCTCGGCTTACCCTGTTGATTCTTCTAGGATGAGTTAGTGAGACTGGGCTCGACTTTAGATATTTTAGGTGCGAAACTAGGCTCGACTTATCATGTTAGTACTTTAGATATTTTATCTGAAATATGATTGATCACCTTCTTTGGAGCTCGTCTTCCCCTCTTTGGCGGCCTGGAAGATATGATGGGCTCAGTATCCCCTGTATTGGAATCAGTATCATGATCCCTCAGTTGAGGAACCTCGAACGTGGGATGGGATGAACTCGCACCCGCCCAACTTTGCCGAACTGCGAGCACACGACAATCCGACTCGTCACTTGCCGACCTACCTCGATTGACCGAACTACTCTCAGGAGTACTCATCACCGGACTCATGTCCCCCTCATTAGAACCGGACTCCAAGCTCGACTCGGCTCTAATCGCCATAATCAAAATAATTGATCTACATAAAAGGAGAAAATTCGGTTGAAGATATATCAGAAACTTCGAGCAAATCGGAAAATACTAGACGGAATTACGAGATAAAATAACTTAGAGATAGAAAGAAGAGAGAGAGAAAGCTACCTTTGGTTTTTTTCTGAGGAGCGAAAGTGAGGAATGAAGAATGGAATCAACTATTTATAGAGGAGGAGATCAGTTCCTGAAGCGTCATCATTAACCCTAAGCAACCGTTTGACTTCCACGCTAATCCAACGGCTCCGATGAAAACCATCGAACAGATCTAACGGCTCCAAATCTGAAACGATTCACCTTCCTGATTTATAGGTTCAAATCTTGAACGATTCGCCTTCATATTTCGACAGTTCGAAATCCCCAGCGATTCGCTTCTCCGATTTGACAGTTCAAAACCCCTAGCAATTCGCTTCCCCGATTTAACAGTTTGAAATCCCCAGCGATTCGCTTTCCCACTTATGCAGCTCAAAATCTGAAATGGTTCATACCAGTTTCGATTCGATTTGTTCTGAATTCATTTTTTTCATGAAGTTCGTCGAACTCAATTAGTCGTCCATACTTCGCCGAGCTGGGGGGGGGGGCTTATTATTGGAGGTAAGCTCCGCACCCCCCTTAGACTCGCCACAAATCGAATTTAAACCGTTCAACCCAGCACATTGACTTGCATTAACTCAGACATATCTACTTCGATTTGGCCCACATCGGTCCATTACGGCTCAGTCTTCCACGTTCAACACCGGCTCACCTCGGCCAGTTAACATTTAAATCAACTTTGCGGACTCGGCCCAGCAAGGCTCGATGTCCATCCACTTCGGCTCGGCCCATTAATCTGCCTCCGAGCCCATTAAGCCTAACTAAATCAAAGTCGGCATCGACCTCCGAAAAGGAAGGAAGGAGGCGTGGTCGAAAGTGGCTCGGCTGCGGGTCGGGAAGACGGAGGTGCGGCGAAAGTGCAGTTGGCCGCGGCTGGAAGGCTTGCGACCGCGGTGAGGGGAGTCCGTGGGGACTTGTTCGGTTCGTCGTCTTCTTCGTCTTCTTCAGTATTTTCTGGTCCCAATAGGTCATTTGGCTTCTCTTCTAGGTCAGGGATATGAGCATCAAGTGTTGTATCATGCTCCTCATGATTTTTAGAAAGTTTCTCCACCTTTTATTCTACTTCATCAATGGCATAAATGAGTCGATCTAGCATAAGATTGAGCTCTAATGTCTTGTCTTTAACTTCTCCCACGCCTTTCCACAGCTCGAGGGCGTAGTCATAGGTGGTGTTGCTGTAGTCATTGATAAAGTTATCCGAGTCATCAAGCTTATAATACAAAGTACGTACCCCCATCACTAGCTTTTCGGATATCGAACTTTTGTTTTCCTTGTTCGTATTCAACGAGTTACATCTTCTCGTTGAGTGTTGCACCATCTTTAAGGGTCTGCTCTTCAAGGACTTTGATGTGGGCAGCAAGATCATCAAACTTCTTGTTGAATTAACCGGACATAGAGTCTACTTTCTCGTTCAAAGCGGCTCCAGACTTAACTTGTAAGTCGATAGTTTTGTTGAACATTGCTTTGAGTCGCTCCAAACGAGCGCTAAGTTCTGAGTTGTCTTCATACTAGTTCAAGATTTGATGAGGAACACAGTATGAGTGTTGTCGAGAGTTGACAAATTGAGACGCAAAAGGCTCGTTTCGGTAGTAAGGAGGCGCGTGGCATCCTTTAGAGTAGCTGGTCGGGGCCGGTTTCCGATCCATGTAGAACGAATCACAATTGATGTGTGAATCGTGAGAGTAGTGAGCACAAGATGGGTCGTAGCAACCATGCTCGTAGTAGTCATCTCGCACCAGAGGCGAGTCCATGTTTCAAAGCCCGAAACGAAAAAAAAACAAAACCAAAAATTAAAAAGAAAAAGTTTGTCTTATAGTCGATTTACTAACCTCTAAGGTGTGGCAGAAACGGTAGCGATTAACTCTCCGGAAATGGCGCCAAAAACTGGATGCTGCTAGGGTTTAGCATAGCTTTAGGTAATAATATTTATAACCCTAGGTGACTGCAAGTGCACATACGTGCGATTTAGTACTTAAGGTGTCGATCCACAGGGAATCCTCTCTTAGCTACAAAATCTTAAAACCAGAATAAGTAAGGAAGTGTAAGACAAAATAAAGTTTTTGGATAGATTGCAAAGAAAGAACATAAGACACTACTAAAAAAATAAAGACTTATGTTGAGTTGTCGGGCATATCTATTGGATATGATCGATTCACTACACGGTAACAAAACTCTTAGTAACTGTTTCTAGATTTCAACTCCACGAACTGAACAAAATAAGCGGCGTAACCTACTTTCGTACATCCTACGCACTGATATGCTCAATTTAATACCCTGAAGTACTAAAGCAGTTGTTATAGTAAAGCTAGGGGTCGAACCACAGAAGACTCACAGAAACGCACAATAGATTGTATAGTTGAGAATTAAGCTAAGCCAAGCAGATGTAATTAAAAGCAGTGCAGAAAATAAAAGAATTGTATTCAATCAGGAAAAGATAGGCCCAGGGTTTTTCTCAGGAAATCAATGAATGCAGTCTAATTAACTAACATGATTCAGATTTAGCGCAGTTCTTGAACTCAAATCACTAAAGTATAATTAACCAACTGTCGTTGCGAGAATTATCTAAATCTAAATCCTAGGAATTCCAAATTTCTTTGCGAATCCTAAAGTCTAAATCAGCTTTAATAACAGGTTTGATATGTTCACAAATCAATTAAACCAAATCTCTTTGCGAATAATCAATTTGCTCACCTAGGTTCTATCAGGTAATTAATCGCACTGTCGTGCCTAATCAATTATCCTAAGATCTAAGTTCCAGATTCGTCAACCTAGAATTAGCTTTGAACACAACCTAAG
>PKML01071367.1:0-11251 GCA_002933935.1 Eutrema yunnanense | reverse complement strand
CCAAAAATTAAAAAGAAAAAGTTTCTCTTATAGTCGATTTACTAACCTCTAAGGTGTGGCAGAAACGGTAGCGATTAACTCTCCGGAAACGGCGCCAAAAACTTGATGCTGCTAGGGTTTAGCATAGCTTTAGGTAATAATATTTATAACCCTAGGTGAGTGCAAGTGCACAGACGTGCGATTTAGTACTTAAGGTGTCGATCCACAGGGAATCCTTGCTTAGCTACAAAATCTTAAAACCAGAATAAGTAAGGAAGTGTAAGACAAAAATAAAGTTTTTGGATAGATTGTCACGATTTGTAAGATGATTGCAAAGAAAGAACATAAGACACTACTAAAAAAATAAAGACTTATGTTGAGTTGTCGGGCATATCTATTGGATATGATCGATTCAAAACATGCTAACAAAACTCTTAGTAACTGTTTCTAGACTTCAACTCCACGAACTGAACATAATAAGCGGCGTAACCTACTTTCGTACATCCTACGCACCAACAATCTATACACTCGACCAGTAGCTTTCGTCTCTGGCCGCGCGGAAGATCGTTCTTTTCGCACTAGTTCTTCTTAGTTCACGGCACTATGTAAGTATACTTTCGAAATCTTACGACGCACACACTCTTATGGATAAACGATTCGGGTGTTTTTAGATCCATCACTTTTGGTGGTGCTTAACACCTATAAATCACCTCTAGTTCATGACACTAGATTTAGCATTAACAACTATCCATAAGAAAGAGATCTAGAAATTAGCTAAGTTTATCTCGTGAAGATCATTATCGAACATAGTTGATTCCCTTCGATGGAGCCCTTAAACTCAACGACGAATTACTCGAACATAATTAACAGCAAATACATAGATAAATAAAGAACAAGAGACTGATAAAGAAGATTCTCGATTTTAAGAACGTAGTCCGGAGAAAACCCCTTTACCAATCTCGAAAAGAAAAGTAAAGACAAGATAAACATAAAGATAGAAAATTAAGAATGCATAATAGATAGAACATAATAGAAAAAGGATTCAAGAGAAATCTCTATCTCTCTAAACAAAGAATGAAAAACGATGAACATAAAACCCTAGAAAAATCGTGGTGGTGGCTCCCAAAGGGACACCCAAGTGGGGTACAAATGAGGCACACGAAATTGGGGCTGCTAAGTACATATTTATAGGTCTTCAACTCTTGCTTTAGTTGTCTTTAGGGTTTCCCTTGAAGAGAAATCGAAGTGGGCTTGAAACGGATTTGATAACGGGCTTTTCGGGATGAAACTGTGTTGCCCACATGTCCAAGGCTTCTGGCCATGGCAAAGTGCTGTTTGGCCGCGGGTGGAGCTTCTCTGGCCGTTGTGAAATGGCTTCTGGCCGCGGGTGGAGAGCTTCAGCCCGTGGTGAACTGGGGTGTTTTGATATTGATGTATCTTTTGATTGAACCATTGGATCGTCCTCAAATCATTTGGAATGGAAACATAGCTGGTCCTTCTTGAATATCTCCAAAATTGGGCTGGATCAAACGCCGAGAAGATCTTCTTTAAGGGTTGAACTTCTGACGATTTGTCTCTTAGCCGAAAATCTGGTTTTTCTCCAATTTGTATCGTTTTTGCGTAAGTAAAGAATCTTGAAACTACAAATATGCGAAAACCGTAATAAAAATATAGAAAAGCGAATGAAACACTTATTAAAACGTTCTTAAATATATATTAAAACGGATAAAAATACGGTGTTATCACACCCCCAAACTTAAACCTTGTTTTTCCTCAAAGAAGACAAATCTTAAGCTTGGAAACGATCAAACAAAAATCATAGGGAACTAGAAATCTCGGAGACCTTCCTTCTAAATCATAACCATCGAACTACATCAAACGCAACCTAGCCTAGAATATTCTCACCAGAAGTTTCCGTAACACTAATCCACGGTATCCGTCATACGAAATATAAACTTTTAAAATCCAAAAATTAGGTCAACTAACTCTCTAAATTCATTAAGTGCAAACGTGAACTTCTCATCAAAAGGATCAAACCAAGACAAATGAGGCTAGGTATTAAAGGCATTTAGAGGTGAGGTTAAAAGTGTTTCAGGTTACCGTAGTTTCAACGGAGTGTGCGAGATATCATGCAAAACAGCAAGAGAGGAATGACCTATTGAGAACCACAACTTCCAGTCACTTCTTCTTGCTTAAACATGTTGCACTTCCTCCTTTCTCCAAAAACAGAAGTTTTTTGTCAATCCCCAGACTTAGATTTTTCTGTTGAATGACAGACTTCTCACAAACGAACCATGGATGCCTCATAATAATTTCGACCAATCTAGACTCTTTTTAGGCTCTTGTTTCCTTTCGATTATTTTCGATTTTTTTTTTTGAAAAGGGGAAACGCCTTTATGAGATAGAGTCTTAGGGACACAAAAATTTACCATATTTTTGAGCTTTCCAAGGCATAACCAAGCTATTATCTTCGTTGAATTCACCTCCACCAATTTCGTATAATCTTCGTCTTTAGTAACTGAAAATTGTGTCATTCCTCCCTCTCCGGCGTTTTTTGCACATATCTGCACATAAGTCACAAAGAGAGTTGCATGAGGTTTGAACAATGGTTATGTTTCGGGTGGGGTACCAACTAAAGATGAGGTGACCATTCATGTACGACAAAGAGTGGTAAAAAAATGAAGAACGTCATGAATGTATGATTCGTTATATTTGCCTAAACCTATGATGAAAAAATTAAGTCAAAATTAAAGTCCATGTATAATAGAGCTAGTATATTCCATCCTAAAGAATCTCTACGATCTAAATTCCTCTGGAGATTTCGCATTAACAAAAACTCTAGCTACCCCTAGTCTAGAACCAAATTATGAAAGAGCATGTTATTATGAAATAGCGTAGAAGAACATTGATCGGTTATCGTCACAGATTTCTTTCATCGTTCCCTCAAAACGTATTCTTACTTTATTGAAAAACTTTAAATTTTTTAAACAAAGTTTGAAAAATGCAAAATGCAAAGACTCATGAAAGAAAATGGTGGTTGGTAAGGGATGGATTCCTCCCCCAGACTTAAATCACACTTTCCTCAGTGTGAAATAAATCGAGTACATGATGGAGACAGAGAGTGTAAGAGACCGTCGTCCATTTAAATTTGTGAACGTATTAACCACATTGCCCCAATTTGCGGACATGGTACGTCAATATTGGGACTCCACATCTCCGTTATTTGTCTCCACATCGGCAATGTACATATTTTCAAAAAAGCTTAAAGACTTGAAACCAATACTGAGAGCTCTGGGTAAGGAAAAGCTGGGTAACCTTTCAAAAAGGACAAGGGAAGCGCATACGGCACTATGTACAAGGCAAGCTGAAACACTGCTTGACCCATCTCCGGCAAAGATAAATGCAGAAACTGAGGCGTATGGTAAATGGAACAGATTGGCGGAGCTAGAGGAAGAGTTCTTGAAACAGACATCGAAGATCCATTGGCTGAATGTTGGGGATCAAAACAATATCTTCTTCCACAAAACATGTCAAGTGCGGAAAACGAGAAATACAATCCGAGAGGTGGTTGATTCGACTGGGGAGGTGCTCAAAAATGGAGATGAAATCAAAAAAGAGGCGGAGAGGTTCTTTAGAGAATTCTTGACTCATAAGCCGAATGATTTTGAGGGCATCTCAGTGGAGACGCTAGGAAGCCTCCTTGACTATAGATGCTCTGAAATGGACCGGAATATGCTCATTATGAATGTCACGGACGAGGAGATCCAGAAAACGCTATTTGCTATGCCCAGCACTAAATCATCGGGGCCAGACGGGTATACGAGTGAATTCTTCAAAGCAGCTTAGTCTATAGTTGGTCCGGACTTCACCATCGCTATCAAATCCTTCTTTGCGAAGGGCTTCTTGCCGAAAGGAGTTAACACTACCATCCTTGCGTTGATACCAAAGAAAGAGGTAGCAAGGGAGATGAAAGACTACCGCCATATATCGTGTTGCAATGTCCTGTACAAAGTGATCTCTAAAATATTGGCTAACCGACTGAAACGTCTCCTTCCGAAATTCATTGGACTCAATCAATCGGCGTTCGTGCAAGAGAGACTTTTAATGGAAAACGTCCTCCTCGCAACTGAACTGGTTAAGGATTACCACAAGGAGTCAACATCGTCGCGATGTGCGATGAAAATAGACATCTCGAAGGCCATTGATTCGGTCCAATGGAGCTTTCTTTTGAACACATTAACAGCCCTTCATTTTCCGGAGGAGTTCATTCACAGGATAAGACTATGTATCTCGACGGCATCCTTCTCCGTCCAGATAAACGGAGAATTGGCTGGGTTTTTCAAGAGTGAACGTGGGTTGCGACAAGGTTGTGCTCTATCACCATACCTCTTCGTTATCTGTATGAATGTCCTCTCCAAACTTATTGATAAAGGAGCAGTGGAGCGACGGTTTGGCTACCATCCGAAATGTAAAATCCTTAGTTTGACGCATCTCTGCTTTGCCGACGACTTGATGATTTTTGCTGATGGACACAAGAGTTCCATAGATGGAATCATACGTATTTTTGACGAGTTTGCGCAAATCTCAGGTCTCAAGATCAGCTTGGAAAAATCAACTATATATCTAGCTGGGATCTCTAATCATTATCGAGAGGATATTGCCGCCACATTTCCGGTCGCAGTGGGTCCATCACCGATCCGGTACCTTGGCCTACCTCTCCTCACAAAAAGAATGACATCGAATGACTATCTGCCTCTCGTAGAACAAATTCGGAGTAGAATCAGCTCGTGGACAGCGCGGCACCTCTCCTATGCAGGTAGATTGCAATTGTTGATGTCGGTTATAGCAAGCATCACAAACTTCTGGATTCATGCCTTCCGCCTTCCAAATCAGTGTATTGTGGAGATAGAGAGGATCTGCGCATCTTTCCTTTGGTCTGGGCCAGAGTTAAATGCGAGGAAAGCTAAAGTGAACTGGCTTGATGTATGCACAGTGAAAGGAGAAGGAGGATTGGGCATAAGATCTCTGAAAACTGCGAACAAAGTGAGCTGCCTGAAGTTAGTGTGGAGGATCCTCTCCTCACAACCATCACTATGGGTAACTTGGTTGAAACAAACTCTGATGCGCAACAAAAGTCTTTGGGAAGTTCCACCTCGCCAAGCCTCTGGTTCTTGGGTGTGGAGGAAACTACTCAAATACCGTGAAATTGCAAAACGCTTCCATAAAGTAGAGATTCGAAGTGGCAGTTCGACATCTTTTTGGTATGATAATTGGTCTAGTCTGGGACGCCTGAGAGACATCACAGGAGCCCGAGGGAGTATTGATCTGGGCATATCTAGTGGAGCCACAGTGGAATCTGTTATGGTATCTCACCGTAGAAAGCATCACCGGGTTGAAATTCTCAACAATATCGAAGAACAGATCCATATTACTAGGCAGAGAAGACAAGGAGAGGAGGACGTGTCGTTCTGGCTCTATGGAGAGGACAAGTACAGGAAAAAATTCAGCACAAAGGGCACTTGGAACCTCATACGAGAGGCAAAACCGGCGATGGACTGGGCTGCAGGCGTCTGGTTTGCAAAGGCCACACCAAAATACTCCTTCCTAACATGGCTAGCGACTCTAAACAGGCTCTCCACGGGAGATCGCATGAAGTCTTGGAACTCGACACACATCTCGGATTGTGTCCTATGCGGCAATACGGAGGAAAATAGAAACCACCTATTTTTTTAGTGCTCTTACTCAGCACAAATCTGGCATAGGCTTCTGTATCGCTTACTGGGTAATGCTTACACTACTAGTTGGGACAACATTCTCAGTATGCTTCATAACGGAACCTTTGAAAACACTGCTATGTTCTTAATAAGGTATGCGTTCCAAGCTTCCATCTACCATATTTGGCGTGAAAGAAACGGTCGTAGGCATGGAGAGCCTCCCTTCCCACACGCTCACCTTCACAAACTCATTGATAAGAATGTTCAGAACCGCATCACCGCGATACGACGAACAGGAGACACCCATTACGAGGATGGCATGATACTCTGGTTTTCAACCAGAAACTGAATTTCTCTCACATGATCTGAAGATCAACCTTTCTTTATAACTATGTTTCCAGCAATCTCAAACTTAAGTTTACATCCTTTGTACAAACGTTTTTTGGTTGAATACAATTTTACATTCATTCAAAAAAAAGAAATAAATCGAGTAAGGACGAATAGATAGATGGTTTCCTCAGTGTGAAATAAATCGAGTAAGGACGAATAGATAAATGGATGTAATAATTGAAAAAGTTTAAGGGAAAATAAAACTTACCTGGATGCGGTTGGGGAATGGATTTGGAAATGGAATGGTGGTGAATGGGGGATAGTAGATGGTGTTGTGATGATGGGAATGGATGTGGGGATGTTTGGGAATGGATGGGAATCGATCGGGATTGAGGCAAATCGATTGGGATCGTCAGGGGGGTGGCCGCGGCTCGGGTTGTGCACACGTGGCCGAATGGGTCTTCGCCGCGGGTCGGTGGTGCTCGACCGCAGCTGGAAGCTAGTTCGCCGTGGGTAGAGGTGATGCACCCGCAGTCGATCCTCTTTTGCGGTCAAGTCCTTCCTCACGGTTCGTGCTGGACCGAGCAACTTCGAACCGTGATTCCATCTTTTTGTCTTTTTGTTTTTTTTTGTTTTTTTGGGTTTTTTGGTTTTTTAGATAGCTGAATTTAAGAAAAATAAAACATCAATAGAAAAAGAAAGAAAAACGAAAAAGAAAATCGTACCTAAAAATGGGTTGCCTCCCATTGAGCGTTTTTTTTTAAAGTCATTTAGCACGGCGTTGGTAGCTAGATAATCTTAGTTGTAGAAGGATAGTGTCTTATGACAAGTCTTCTTTGATATCCTTTGGGTCTCTTCGTCATGTGAATCATCACTACAAAGTGAGTCGGGATTGGGGTCTCTCAAATTGGAATATTCGTCCTTCTTGAACTTGAGCGGGACATCATTGTAGAACACATCTTTGTTGACGTTGACGAAGGAAAGACGCCAATTGAGCCAATCCATGATGGCTCTAACGGTTGACAAGAAAGGCCATCCTAATATTATTGGTGTTGCATCGCCTTTTGTTGTTTGGACAATGTAGAAATCGACGGGAGCTATGTAATCTCCAATCCTTACGGGCATGTCTCGGGAAATTCCTTTTGGTGTAGTACAACTCTCATCGGCCATGTTGAGCTTCGTCTTAGTTGCATGAACGTGCTTGATACCGAGTTTTTTGGCGGTCGATTTCGACATGATGCTTAGACAACCTCCGGAGTCACAAAGAACGTCTTTAAATTCTACTCTACGGATGCTACAAGAGATAAGGAATTGACCTT
The DNA here is from genome assembly GCA_002933935.1 of Eutrema yunnanense. Lineage (NCBI taxonomy): Eukaryota > Viridiplantae > Streptophyta > Magnoliopsida > Brassicales > Brassicaceae > Eutrema > Eutrema yunnanense. The sequence goes on along the minus strand of PKML01071367.1, from coordinate 3,909 downwards.
GTTCTTCAATATTATAGAGAGTTCGAACAGGTTTTCCTTTCATAGCATTGTCGAAAAGATCTTCTCTCTCTGTGATGGACTCTTTACTTTCACAAAAGAAATGACTAATCATATGGTCCATGCAAGCTCTAGCAAAAATGGTACCTCGAGGTAGATCATGAACTACGTTGTTGATCTCTTCTAGCTTCTCCCAACTTATCTTGTTCGGGTACTCTCGGTATTTCTCGGGATGGAAGATTCATATAGGGTAAGAGGTGGCATAAGGTATTGTTGAACGCGTTGCTCTTTTGAAGTAGGTGTGAACATCCTTCTTGCTCTCTTTGTTGTAGTGGTAAAATTCTTGTAGACGACCTCCTTCCCAAACTTCTTCGAAAGAAATGTGCATTGGGATCGACCTCATGAAGTAGTTGAAATCGATCAATCTCTCTCAGGTGATGCTTCGTGTCTTTGGCTCCTCGGGTATTGGGCTTGCTGGAGGTGTCAGTTCAAAGGTGGAGTAGGACTCACAGTGAGAGTATGTGGTGTCGAACCAATGGTAAGAGTCGATATAAGGCATGTGGATCTTCCTTGGTGGGCTCTTTCGAAGTGTTGTTGATTAAAAGGATGAAGCTTCTTCGTGAGCTTTAATCATCTTGCAAGGTGCATATGCATCTGGTTCCAAGTCGCTTGAGAGGTCTGTAGAAACCTTAGTATCTATAGAGAAGGCAGCTTGCTTGATGGAGGGTGATAGGGATTCAAAGGATCCAAGGAGAGACGATTAGTTGGCCGCGGGTTGAGAGGACGGAGGCGCGGCGAAATGCGGGTTGACCGCATGATAAGAGGACGGAGGCGTGGTCGAAGGTATCTCCGCCGCGGGTCGGGAAGACGGAGGCGTGGCGAAAGTGCAGTTGGTCGCGGCTAGAAGGCTTGCGACCGTGGTGAGGGGAGTCCGTGGGGACTTGTTCGGTTCGTCATATTCTTCAGTTTTTTCTGGTTCCAACAGGTCATTTGGCTTCTCTTATAGGTCAGGGACATGAGCATCAAGTGTTGTATCATGCTCCTCATGATTTTTAGAAAGTTTCCCTACCTTCTCTTCTACTTCATCAATGGCATAAATGAGTCGATCTAGCGTAAGATTGAGCTCTGCCGTCTTGTCTTTAACTTCTCTCACGCTTTCCCACAGCTCGAGGGCGTAGTCATATGTAGTGTTGCTGTAGTCATTGATAGAGTTATCCAAATCATCAAGCTTGTAATTCAAAGCACGTACCCCATCATTAGCTTTTCGGATATCAAACTTTTGTTTTCCTTGTTCGTATTCAACGAGTTACATCTTCTCGTTGAGTGTTGCACCATCTTTAAGGGTCTGATCTTCAAGGACTTTGATATGGGCAGCAAGATCATCAAACTTCTTGTTGAATTAACCGGACATAGAGTCTACTTTCTCGTTCAAAGCGGCTCCAGACTTAACTTGTAAGTCGATAGTTTTGTTGATCATTGCTTTGAGTCGCTCCAAACGAGCGCTAAGTTCCGAGTTGTCTTCATACTAGTTCAAGATTTGATGAGGAACACAGTATGAGTGTTGTCAAGAGTTGACAAATTGAGACGCAAAAGGCTCGTTTCGGTAGTAAGGAGGCGCGTGGTGTCCTTTAGAGTAGCTGGTCGGGGCCGGTTTCCGATCCATGTAGAACGAATCACAATTGATGTGTGAATCGTGAGAGTAGTGAGCACAAGATGGGTCGTAGCAACCATGCTGGTAGTAGTCATCTCGCACCAGAGGCGAGTCCATGTTTTAAAGCCCGAAACGAAAAAAAACAAAACCAAAAATTAAAAAGAAAAAGTTTGTCTTATAGTCGATTTACTAACCTCTAAGGTGTGGCAGAAACGGTAGCGATTAACTCTCCGGAAACGGCGCCAAAAACTTGATGCTGCTAGGGTTTAGCATAGCTTTAGGTAATAATATTTATAACCCTAGGTGAGTGCAAGTGCACAGACGTGCGATTTAGTACTTAAGATGTCGATCCACAGGGAATCCTTGCTTAGCTACAAAATTTTAAAACCAGAATAAGTAAGGAAGTGTAAGACGAAAATAAAGTTTTTGGATAGATTGTCACGATTTGTAAGATGATTGCAAAGAAAGAACATAAGACACTACTAAAAAAATAAAGACTTATGTTGAGTTGCCGGGCATATCTATTGGATATGATCGATTCAAAACACGGTAACAAAACTCTTAGTAACTGTTTCTAGATTTCAACTCCACGAACTGAACATAATAAGCGGCGTAACCTACTTTCGTACATCCTACGCACCAACAATCTATACACTCGACCAGTAACTTTCGTCTCTGGCCGTGCGGAAGATCGTGCTGTTCGCACTAGTTCTTCTTAGTTCACGGCACTCCGTAAGTATACTTTCGAAATCTTACGACGCACACACTCTTATGGATAAACGATTCGGGTGTTTTTAGATCCATCACTTTTGTTGGTGCTTAACACCTATGAATCACCTCTAGTTCATGACGCTATATTTAGCATTAACAACTATCCATAAGAAAGAGTTTTAGAAATCGGCTAAGTTTATTTCGCGAAGATGCTTATCGAACATAGTTGATTCTCGTCGATGGAGCCCTTAAACTCAACGACAAATTACTCGAACATAATTAACAGCAAAGACATAGATAAATAAATAACAAGAGATTGATAAAGAATCTTCTCGATTTTAAGAACGTAGTCCGGAGAAAATCCCTTTACCAATTTCGAAAATAAAAGTAAAGACAAGATAAACGTAAAGACAGAAAATTAAGAATGCATAATAGATAGAACATAATAGAAAAGAGAGTTCAAGAGAAATCTCTATCTCCCTAAACAAAGAACGAAGAACAAAAGAACATAAAACCCTATTTATAGGTATTCAGCTCTTGCTTTAGTGACCTTTAGGGTTTCCCTTGAAGAGAAATCGAAGTGGGCTTGAAACGGATTTGCAAACGGGCTTTTCGGGATGAAATTGTGTTGACCGCGGGTCCAAGGCTTCTGGCCGTGGTGAAATAGTGTTAGGCCGCGGGTGGAGCTTCTCTGGCCGTGGTGAAATGGCTTCTGGCCGCGGGTGGAGAGCTTCTGCCCGTGGTGAACTGAGACGTTTTGATCTTGATGTCTCTTTTGATTGAACCGTTGGATCGTCCTCAAATCATTTGGAATGGAAAGATAGCTGGTCCTTCTTGACTATCTCCAAAATTAGGTTGGATCAGACGGCGAGAAGATCTTCTTTCAGGGTTGAACTTCTGATGGTTTGACTCTTAGCCGAAAATCTGGTTTTTCTCCAATTTGCATTGTTTTTGCCTAAGTAACCTGAAAAGAGTTTTGAAACTACAAATATGCGAAAACCGTAATAAAAACATAGAAAAACGAATGAAACACTTATTAAAGCGTTCTTAAATATATAGTAAAACGGGTAAAAATATGGTGTTATCATTGGACAATAATGACCCATGTAGATTAACGAATTTAATCATGTATTGAAGTCATTTTCTTGGTAGTCTGATCCTAAACCGGTCGTGTATATTTGTAGAAAATGTGAATATGCAATCTATACAGCGATTCTGTTGTAGAAAATGTGAATATGAAATTATATGTCAAAATAAAATGGAAATTAGTATTAAAAAAAAACTAAACTGGAAGCCCATGAAACTTAATATGGTATCAGAGCCAGGTCTATACTGTCCAATCCAATCCATTATCGACTCGACCCAAAGTTGGTCTATCGATCCATGTCCGAATATACTGAGATTGATAGGCAAAGAGTCATCATCTCGAGAGGGCGGATTAGGAAATATTATCTCACATCGGAAGTTGGAATGGATCCTATATAATACTCCCTCCGTTCCACAAAGATGGATTTTTTAGAAAAAAAAATTTGTTTCACAAAGATAGATTT
>PKML01071349.1:4171-22637 GCA_002933935.1 Eutrema yunnanense | reverse complement strand
TTACTTAAACTCTGTTGTAACGCCGACTTAGATCAATAAACGAGATTCCGACTAAATGTACTGTTTTACCCCTTTTGTGTGATTTACGGATCAACAGTCACGAGTTTCAGTGTTCGTGCCACATAGCAGGCAAGTGCTTTCCACATCAAGACCCCATGATTCCATTCTAGCAAGAGTTGGATTCCGGTTCAACATGAAGAGCCACGCATTAGTCGCATGACGAGGAGAGGCAGCCCTTGTGCCAGATAAGAGGATACCAATTCGAGACAAGATTCTTTGAAGGTCTCAAACAGTTCCACACAGCCTTAGAGGAGAACACGTTCTGAACAGAGCCATCAACGGTCCAAATAGGCAGATCACTCGCCGAGGATGGTTGGAGAGATGATTAAAAACAAAAAAATGTGAAGTTGGAGTTGTTTGTCAGTCCTGGCATGAGGAAGGAGCCAACCTTCCGAGGAATGGACATCACTAACTGTGGAGCACAAGGGAATGCCAAGCCGGGAAGGTCCATCTGAACCCAAAAACTGATATAGTGGCCCATATATATGCTTCCCTCACAAAGAATAACAGAGCATATTTTCTAGCAAGGAAGTTCCGAGACATGAATTCAGTTTTTTCTCTCTCTTTATTATCACTTTTATTTGTCTTGGTTAGTTGACTCATGTAATGTATTCAGATATGTAAGTGCAAAAATTCAAGAGAACACACAATTTCTACGATTTGGAACACACCAAGTCTAATGTTTTTTTTTAACTAGAAATCTTACACAAGTTACACTTGATCGAAGTTACTGAAGTCTAAGGTCTTGAATGGTATGTACCTTTTTCACAATTCACGTTTTGAAAACGTGATTCCGTTGAGCACATACCATTCACAATAAAACGTATGGAATGATCAAATATGAAAACTAACAAGTGATTTTTAAATTTATCCCACACATTTTAGTTTTATAACTAGATTAGACGAATTTTTAGCCATCTACCAAATAGTAGCTATTTGTTATTTAGTTGTTTCACAATTCTGTTTTAGTTTGATTCTACTATTTCATGACTTAGCTATTCCACTATTCTATATAATTAAATAAACTGAAAAATATATACATTATAGGACAATTCTCAAAAATACCACTAAAATAAGTTTTCGTGCCAAACAAACCAATATTAGCCTTTTCTTTCCAAAACTTCCACAAACATTAATTTTTTCCACAAATGCCACAAAACTAAAACTAAACTTTTAACCCTCAAAACTAAACCATAAAAAAAAACCATAAACCCTAAAAATTAAACACTAAACCCAAAATAGTGAACCCAAACCCAATAATTTAAATTATAAGCTCTTAAAACTCATTTTTTTAGTGTTTGTGGTATTTATGGAAAAAATTATTTATTGGTAGTTTTGAAAAAAAAAACTAGTAATTGTATGTTTGGAACAAAAACTCATTTTAGTAGTATCTTAAAGAATTTCTCTACATTATAATCCATTTGTATTTGTAAGTTATTATTATGAACTTAAAAGTACAATTGTAACTTTACCACCCAACAGTGTTGATTTAGTGTGTGTATATATATATAGAGCAATTTTCCAAAAAATACAAACCTAACTAAATCACATACGGTGATGTTAATACAGTACTTGGGTTGATTCGATTGCTTCTATAAGAATTTATCAGTTTTGTTTCCTTTTTAAGCAATGGAATGGTTGGTTTTATAACTTTTATATTCAATTCAATGTTAAAAGTCGCGGGAAGTGTTGACAATCACATTGAAGAGGTAATAATACCCAAGTTTGACAAAACCAATTTAAGCCTATTAATAATCTCTTTACGGCCCAACTAAACCCATTTATTTTCCCCTGTACAACTGTACCACCTACCCTAAGTTCTTGAGCCGTGTGAACTTAACACGTGCGCAGGAGCAACCCAACAACATTATCACATAAAAATAATAATTTTAAGTTTGATTTTTGAGTATTTGTGTAACCAATTTTTGAATAATTTTAAGTTTGATTTTTTCAAATATTTTTTTTTTGTAAAGGAATCATGATATATTTTCTCATATTTTAAGTTTGATTTTTTTTCTTTCCGAAAACAATCTGATTTTTTATTTTTTTTTTGCAAAGGAATGAGGATATATTAATGAAAAATATTTTAAAATAGTATAAAATTTATTTATTTATTCCAAACTTAACATCCTAAATTTAAAATTTTTAAAATAACACAAATAATTATATAAAAATAAGTATTTACACAAAATCAGGACATGTAACCTAGCGATTTGTGCTTAAGCGGTCTCTGTGTTACCACCCGAATTCGACTCCGGCGTGCTGCGTCTTTGAATGCTTATTAGTATGTTTGATGTAAAAAAAAAATAAGTATTTACACAAAATAATTTTATAATATTTTAATATTAAATTTGTGTTATTATTATCAAAATTTAGATTATTTTTATCATTTTCAACAAATAATATTAAGTTTTGAATAAAAATTTTAAAATATGTTATTTTGGTCTATCACCACCCATTATTAATTGGAGCTAATATAACCAACAAAAAAAAAATTACAATTAAATGGATGACCAAATCAGAAGTATGGTAATGATCTTAAAAACTTGCCACGTGTTAGCCACGAAACCACATTTCATATTCTTCCTGATCAACAAAAAATAAATAAAAACCTGCTCGTCTTTTTGTCCTCTTCTCATTTCGTAATCATCAAAAAAAAAAAACTCATAAATCTCACAAGCGAGATCAGATTTCCTCTTGTCGGCAAATCTCCGGCGATCATCTTTCTGTTTTTGTTACTCTTCGAGTTTCAGACATGGCGGCCGCGAAGCTCGTGGCTTTGTTTCTACTTCTCGCCTTCGTTTTCACCACCGGTGTCTTTTCCGATGCCGGAATCGACGGCGTTGAAGAATCTAAGCCCGCCGGATCCGACGGCGGTGTGGATTTCGCTTCTGAGATCAAATTGGATCAGCTTAATGTTAAAATTCGTGCCCTAGGTTAGCTTTGTTTGCCTCTTGAAGATGATTCTAACAGTTACTATTTTCAAATTGGATCAGCTTAATGCTAAGATTCTGATCAATTTGATTTAAACGGATTCTCAAATCGGAGTTTAGACCCAAGCTTGTAGCTTTGTTTATGTCTTTTTTTTTGGTTGGTGAAGAATCCCAAATTGATGATAAAACCAGAGAACTTAAAGGGAGAGAAGAGTTAGTAGCAGAGAAGGAGAAGCTTCTTCAAGAGAGACAAGACAAGGTTTCTTCCTTGGAGACTGAGGTTTCATCACTAAGAGTATGCATCTTATAGTCTCACTTCAATTGATTCCTTGTTCAGACATCTTTGTTTAGATTTTTCAAAGTGTTCTTTGAGCTTCTTTAGATCAATCTTGCTTTCGGTTTTGGAGTCTTAGATTGTTTTTGTTTTCACTTTTCTACAGAAAAAAGGTTCATCAGATTCTGTGGAATTGTTGGGGAAAACTGAAGCACGAGCTGCTGAATTAGAGAAGCAGGTAAGATCTTTATTTAAAAACTCATCTTCTGTTTGCCTGTAATTTGCAAACGGCATGTGATTGGTACTGCTGTATTTAGGTTGAGGTACTGAAGAACTTTCTGGAGCAAAAGAACAAGGAGAAAGAATCCACAGAAGCTCGGACTAGTGAAGCCGAGAAAAAACTAAACGAATTGATCTCGAGAGTGGAGAAAGTATGTTCTTTACATCCCTTGGTTCAATTTCTCTTGACACTCATTATTATCACTTTTTTTTCAGTTTCGAATCATTTCCTCTTCTTTATCTTCCGTGTTTCAGTTTTAGCACTGGACTTTGTTAAGGTTTAAGCCAAATTTTTTATTCAATGTCATCTTTTACCACGCTCTATTATTTGCTAAAAGGCTCGTTCTGTTTTATGGTCTTTCCTTTTGGAAGTTTCTTAGCTGTGTATTAAAGCCCTTTCGTACTTGTGTTTGATCTGAACTTTAGATATCTAGAGTTGTGTGCAAGTTGCTTGATAGATATGTGCGTTTTTTTTCTGCCAATTTTAACAAGAAAGTCCTGCAGCTTCACAAGACAAATGAAGAGCAGAAGAACAAAATACGAAAACTTGAGCGTGCTCTTAAAATTTCTGAGGTATGATGATGCTCTTGGATTAAGTTTATGTTGCCCTCGACTTTTGGTTTCTGCCATCACTTTTGACTCTTATCAAAATAAAATTATAGGAAGAAATGTTGCGGAGGAGGCATGAAGCAGCCACAAAGGCTAAGGAACTGCTGGAGGTAAGTTCTCCATACTGTGTTTGTTGGGTGTTTGAGTTCTCCTAATAAAGTATGAGATTTTCATTGTTCGAGACAAGCTGGTAAACTTGAGAAGAAGGTTAATACTTGAATGGTTTATTTGACCAGGTTCATGGCTCGTGGCTTCCCCCTTGGCTTGCTGTACACTGGGTTCATTTTCAGGTTAGATTAATACGGTTTTATCTTTACTGTTTTTCTAAGACAAGAGATTTTCTCACTGAACTTGGGCAATTCCTCGACTCAGACTGTTACTGGAGCACATTGGGATGCCCACGGTAAACCGGTTATGGAGAAAGTAACTCAAAAGGTACTGTTGTATCCTGTTAAAATGGCTATACAGGTCTATGTGAGCAAACTTATGCCTAACTATGTTTGATTATATATCAGTTGACGCAAGCGAAGACTCGAGCTGAAAAGTGGGCTGAACCGCACATGGTTAATATGAAAACTGTAAGCAGCTTACTGACAATGTACTTTATTACTCAGATGAGGCTCTTGTGGTTATGCTTATGAAATTCTACTTGCAGAAATATATTCCAGCCATGAAAGAGACTGTCAAAACGCATGTTGAGCCACACGTACAGACACTATCTACCAAAGCGAAAGAGGCTTACCATGCTTCCAAGAGTGCTATTACTCCACATATTGTCAAGTTTCAAGAACATGTAGATCCTTATTACCAGGTGAAGTAATTTTTTATATAGCTAAAACTTTTACTTGGATACTAATCTTTCAGCTCCATCGGCTGATGACAATATCCACTCAATGCGTTTATGATCTCTCCAGGAGGCTAAAAAGTTTAGCAAGCCATATGTTGATCAAGTGGCCACGACCACAAAACCACATGTTGATAAGGTGAGAGCTACCATGAAGCCTTACACGAAGCAGGCTATTCACTACTACAAAGAGTTTCTAAAATCTGCCACAACATATCACCATCAGGTCAGAATCGAAATCACTGTGTATAATATATAGTCTCTAGATATGTATATAGTGCCATTTCAGAATCAGTTGACTTTTAAGCTAATAACTGTGAAGGTTCAAGCCAATGTCAAAAGAAAATTGAAGAGCCATGAGCTGTTGGAACCTTTTGCCACCAAAGAGTTCATTTGGTTTACAGTATGTTTTCTGGTCGTGCACTCCTAAGACAACATGCTTCTCTGTTGTTTCCTCTCTTAACTTACAAATTGAGAAACTGTTTACTGCAGGCATCTGCTTTGTTGGCGTTACCCATTTTCATAGTGTACAAATTCCTATGTTCTCTCTTCTGGCAAGTCTTTTATAACTAATCCGTCATTTATAAGATGTTAATATTAGTTTTCAGTAAATATACTCCATACTTGATTCCACCATATGACCTTCAGTTTGTTTGTTGCAGCACAAAGACAAAGAAGCCTACTCAACACTCTCATCACCATGGTCGTCGTAGGGCCAAACGGGGTGGTCATTCTGACAAGTGAAGTAACATGATTTTGTACTATTTTCACTCTGAAAATATTAGTGGTACGTCTCGCTTTCTGCTTAAATACTCGTCTGTGACAGATCATGAACAAAGAATCTGTGGTTGCTGAATTGATCGATAGGCCTAGCCAGAACTTACTTTCCATAGACTGAGTCTGTCTGATGTTGATATGTGGATAAGTGTGTATCCTATACGCATTAGTCCTTTTGTTAAATCCAAAACGCTTTCAACACTTGCTCATGATGTGTAGAAGATTAGCAACTAGTGACTGAGGTTAAAACTTTGGAATGATCATAGACCCTTGTGTCTACTGTTTCTTCACCTTTCCATACTCTTGCAGGTAACGACGGGTTTTGATGCGGTCTCTTTGTGCCTCGGCAACAGGGATATGTTGTCTAAACAGCCCATGTTAGAGGTATCTAAGGTTATTATGCTTTTTGTTGAAGCTCGCTGTGCAAAAGTGTTTCGTCACTCTCTTTTTTTGAGATGCCTTTTGGATAAAGTTTTCAGTCTTTTTATACAGAGAAGATTAGACATATCTTAGAATGAAGAAATGTAGTAAAGGCTTGGTTTGTGTATTTTGTGGATAGATTTGAGACTTGTTCTTCTTCTACTATTTAAAAGCTATTACTCTCTCGTCTTATCCTTTTGACCTCAATTGTTTGTTTGCGTTTGCGTTAAATTTAGTGTGTTTTTTTTGTTTGAACTCACAACTTTACGCATTTTAAACAAGATTTATATGTTAATTGTAAACGTAATTGTCAAATGCAATGTATCCAAATGAAAACAACAAATTGGGATATTGATACAACATTTCTTTTATTTGTAAGCAAAAGAATTTGCTATGAAAGCCAGACCATAATTGGTTTGACTAGTTTTGATTCTTAATCATTTCCTTGAATAGCTAAAACAAATGCAATAACAAAAACAAAAACAAAAACAAACAGTAAATATAACTTTCTTCCTCAAACCAACAACATAAAAACCATAATTTAAACTGACAATTACTAATCAATAAGATGGCCAGTATCCATCCAAGTCCATGCACTGGCTCATTTCCACATTTCCAAACCCGTTTTCGCCATTGAAAGAAGCACTAACCGCAACAACATCCTCGAGCGACACAGTAGGAGGAGGCGGCTGGACCAATCCACCACCAAGGTTGAGATTGAGCCCTGAGACAGGCATGTGGGTGTAGCTCATTAGCTGCTGAGAAGAGTCCATGGTGCTGCCTGTGGAGGCACGGAAGACTCTAGAGAGCTCGGCTAGGTGAACGGCGTTAGCCATGAGGGTGTGGTTGATATTGAGGCTGTTATGTGGTTGTAGATGTGGTGGGAGCTGAAGGAGGTCTGATGAGTAATTAGGATTGTTGTTGTTGGTTGATACTAACGAGGCTCTTGTGTGGTTTTGGTGATGATGACTTGTGCTGCTGCTACTGTTGCTTATGTATTTCTTGGTTGCTTCTGTTTTTTTGAACACTCTACACACCACCCATTCGTCTTGCTGCGTTTACATGTTACACAATGAGAAAAGGAGAATTATTGAGTATTTTTATGTATATTCTTCTTGTGAAACAAGAGTACACTTTATGATTTAGTAAAAACTAAATCCTTTTTAACCATCTTTACTGGATTATATATATATATATATATATAGTCATGCCAAAACCACTACAATTGTGTCTTGTTTCAATCAAGATCAAGATTATGTCTTCACTCGACATACACATTAGCCACTATATGAATACTTAAAAAAACAAAAGCAATATGTGGCAGGAACATTATACAGTTTTTTTCCAACAACATGCATTATGTAAGTTTGAAATGATTGATGATGCAACAATGACACTACCACAAACCACCGTACTACATTAACGGGTCAATTTTAGTCCAAAAGAAAACTCGGATTATCGGAGCCATTTGAATCATGACCATGATATATATATGCATTTTAGCTTATATAAATGGTAGAACAAATAAAAAGAAAAGAAGAGAGTACTATATAGAGGTTAACCATGCTCACTCTAGTATATATATATTTTGATATACCCTATTAGCTGATCTGGTCAGCCCCGGTAAGAACGCATCGATGTGCTACATAGTGAATTTCTCTCCGAATGACCACCACACTGCTTATCTCGAATTTTTTTTGTTTTGTCACTCTAGTATATTAGACCCAAATATTAACCATGTTTACTATAGTCTATAGCCAAGAAAATTTACACGACAATGATAGTAACGATAGAGGTTTTTAGATGAAATGAGTTACCTTGGAGGTTCTATAGGAGGACTTAGAGTGAAGTCGATATTCATGCATGACCCAACTAGTCTTCTCCCCACGAGGAGCTCTTCCTCTGTAGAAGACCAAAGTCTTCTTCATTCCGACCAACTCCGAAGTTGTGCTATTAAATATCTCTTTGTCTTTTCCTGTTGTTTTCCAATATCCTGTATTTGTCGCCCGATTTGTTCTCACTCCCGTCGGGTACTTTCTGTCGCGTAGGCTAAAAAAGTACCATTCTTTTCCTCCCATTTTCGCCTTCTCTATAATTTTTTTTACTCAAAACAGAAACTTTGTAAGTAATGAATTAACTTAGCTAAACAAACTAACTTTGTTTTTTGATTATTTTTTTATCCAAAATAACTTCTCACTAGGAAGTGAAAAGCTTTGCTTCGATAATCGATGATAATATATATATTATTTCACTGATATTTGGTAGAGTGTAAAGAACTCTATGAAATAATAATGCGGAATATTGACAAATTTGTTAACTTGAAATCGGTTCGGTTTAGAACCAAGAAAAGAAACAAAGATATTGTTAACTTATTGGATTATAGATGAACTAGATAAGACAAACGAGTAGATGAGAAATTAACGTACGTACGGTAGTGAATCCATGACTTCCGTTGATGTAATTACAGTTTGTTAGGAAACTTTATCGTGTGATTATCCATTTTTAAAAGATGCTTACAAATTTTTCCAATCGAGTTTTTTTTGTTCTTTTTCTTTATAACAGAAATTCAAAACTATTCCATAGTAGATTTACATTTAGTATACATCTATAGCCTTCACTCCACACTACTTAATTACGATTTGTAATCAAGAATATATTCATGATTTTATTGCATTTTTTCATTATAAGAACATATGTATACCCAAAACTACAAAAGTAGTGTCTAAACTTTAAGATGCTATACCTAAATTAGAAAGATCACTAAACATATGAACATTATGTCGTCCGCTATAAATGCATACTCACATTTATGTGTATATGTGTGCATGTTCTTAACACTATACGACTCATTTATGTCTCACATCATGTTATGTATATATATACCAATACCATATGCTTAAAGTGTAAGAAACAGACATATATCTATACGTTTATCAAAAAAAAGATATATACCTTAAAAAAATGCATATATACTTAAAAAGAAAAAAATGCCTATATTGCTTTGGATTTCTTTTAACCAAACGTCATTAGGTCTGACCAAGTTTGAATTAAATGTCATATATATAAATATATACATGTATCCACCCATAAAGAAAGATGTTAAAAACATATCATATAGTTATATACACATGTGTGATCTTTTGTGTATGTTGTGTACGAAGAAAATATATGATATGTATAACGTACCAGGAAGCTCCCACGGCTCTGACTTGTTGAGATCAACGTCGGCGATGGCTTTTCCGGTGAAGTTTTGATCGGCGATCTTATTAACCAAGTAATACGAGATTAGCTCCTCATCCGTTGGATGAAACCTGAAACCCGGAGGCAAAGCTTCTTCTTCTTTCTTCTGCTGCTGATGATCTCCTTGTTCCATTTTATATACTCTTTAGTTTACTCCAAATCCAAATACCTTTTATATCTGCTTCAAATACAAAGCAAAGTGTCTAAGATTCACCATCCATGAGAATACGAGAGGACATCGATCCTAACGTTCTAAAAATGTTTTCATTCCAAAATCAATGACCTAAAGGAGGAACTTGAAAGAAGAAAATAACAAGGTTTATATATATTATAATATATAGGGTAAGAGATTGGGCTTACTCACATGGAAGAAGAAAAACCAGACAACCAAAACTTTTATGAGATTAGGGTTTTGGTGGTATTTATATGTCATGGGACAGGGATGACTTGTGACTATTCTAAGGAGGAAGATAAGAAGGAAGAAGACAAAGAGTAGGTTTTCTTTTTCTTCTTTCTTTTGTCATGCATGCAATTAAAAAAAAAAAAATTTCTAACACGGCCCTTGCCTTATATTGAAGATCAATTTTCTAATAGATGCACATATTTATCTATTCAAAATTTCGTTTTGTTATATTCAGGAAACCCAATTACCATAAAAGTAAAGAATTTTCCAATTGAGACTGCTTTGTAAGAATTTTAAATTTCTTGACAACCTTTTAACAAAAAGAATTTTAAATTTGAAGAGAAGATTTTTTGTGATTATTTATAAATAAGTAATTAAATAAGATAAATATCGAATTGAGTAGAATTTATAATATAGAAAGTGTGCATGAAGCTCTCACCTAATAAGGGTCTTCAAGTACAAGGTACATGCAGCTAAACCTCCCACGTCCAAATTTTATCCTTTGTTTATTTTGTGTAGTTGGTCAAGAAATTCTCCTTTTAGGACCCTTATTAATTCATCTTACCTTATACATATACATACTCATATAGGTATATATTATACCTATAAAATTTATATGTAATTATATTCGAATGTAATTATGTAAACATCCGATAATAAAGTAATGATTTCGAAACTAATTAATATGATTAGTCCACAAATACGACATACAAAACCTTTAAATTTATGCATCTCTAATAGCAAGCAAAATATCACACCTTCACTGCAACAAAATATAAGCTATGTTGCGTATATATGCAATTTTGGTTGGTTTGGAAATTGATAAAATTCAACTAAACGTTCCGAGTTTAAAGGCGCATCTTAATGCGGTTACCAAAGTATTTAAATGATGAATACTGTTGAAGGTATTGGATTCAGCCAGGCCCCATCACAAATTATTAGACAAACGCAATTAATATGTTGGATTCTCCAAACGATTCATAGTTTTATCTTTCCAATTCCAACAATTCAATTCAACTCAACTGTGTATATTCGATTTATGGGCTTGATTGATATGTCAGCAGAATAGTTGAATAATAAAACATCAGAATTAATAGAACGAAAAACTTAAAACTGAATAAACTTACGATACCAAAAAACTACGTACTACTTATATGAATAAAGTTTTGTATAAACTAGTTTTAAATTTAAAATGTGTTATTTTCACTTTTTATTATTTCGTGCTTATTATTGTGAATGGTGTGTACTTGACGGAATCACGTTTTCAAAACGTCAAAAAGCTATATACCATTCAAACATATCTACTACTTCGTAAAAATATGTTTACCAAAATAAATAGATACCAAAACTCATCAAATCTACCGTCCATCAAACAAATCTACTGGCCGAAAAATAAGTCTAATGTGTGGAATTTAAGTCTACCGAAAATAAATATATATGCCATCAAAGAACGGTAGACTTTCGTATCTGAGCGCGCACTGATTTTTCCGTAAATATATCCAACTTTTTCCTACGTGGATTAAAAATAGTAATGACAGTTTTGTAATTACATTTTTGTCAATAAATACCAAAAAGACAAAATAGATACCCTAAATCATTCTAATAATTTTGAAAGATTAGCATTGTTTTAATAATTTACACACTTTTGAAAGTTACTCTCTCTATATATTATTGAAGATCACACATTTTTAGGCACATTCAAATGTTTCAAGTTAATAGTATTATTTTTCTATTTACATGGATGGGTGTGACGCGCTTGATATTCAAATGTTTCATGTTAATAGTATTATTCCTCTGCCAACTATGTATGACTTATATGAGAAAATAAGATGCCTCGTATTCGAGCCTCTTTTGCAAGAAAATTGGCACAAATGTTTAAAATACGATGAATAAAGGATAAACTAAAATCTCCAAAGGTAAGAAGGTGAAAGGAGTCTAGTTCTGACATAAAAGCTGATAAATCCGCCAGATTCTTGATCATGCTCACCAAATCCGAACAATATGTCTCAAAGTGCATCGAAGATATTTGTCTTTCTCTTAGGCATGTCATATCCCAGATGATACCATCCATCTCAGCATGTAAGGCCGAGAGGTTTCTACGACATCCATGTTGTCCAAAAATCTTGTATGTAACCCCTAAGGCACCATCCTAGTCCGCTAACCGGTCCATGATCGATCCATGAAGCTATCTGATAAGTCAGGATTCGGAGGACCAGGGAGGGAACCCTTGTGTCGATTTGGTCTTGCATGCAGAGCTTCTACCTCCTCTTCGTCTTTCTTTCGATTCGTGATCCTCCAACTTTCCGCTTACAAGGTCGCATGATGAAGTGTGTTCTCCGGTGAAATCTCTTTCCCATTGAAAACTTTGTCGTTTCTTGTTTTCCAAATGTACTATATGATCCGCAGATATATATATATATAGATCTAACTCTTTTGTTTTTTCAAAATAAAAAATTCATATTTTCGTACATAGATGTACTCGGAAAATAGTTCGGAAGGGACGAAAAATCCGATAACGCCCAAACTTACAAAGCCAAGGGACATTCAAATAGAAGATGATTGATCGATTCCTCTAGAACACCACATTTAGGACAACGCTTGTCAGTCCCCATATGTCTATAAGTAAGGTTCTAACAAGTTGCAACACATTCAAATAGCACTTGCCACATAAAATATTTGATATTCTCAGCCGTGCGAACTTTCCATACCTGGTTCTGAAGAACGGTAATACTCAGTTCTCTCACTTCAGTAGTGTCTCAGAGAATATTGATCATTTACAGTCTGAGGATATCCCTCTTATCCTTGGATTGAGACTTAACCATAATTTTACCTAGATAAATATGCGTGGAATCATACGAAGTCACAGACGTATATACAGTTGAATATAAATTTGGATATCAAGCTCACATCTTAGGTTTCGTCACTTCGATATCATTTGGTATAAAGTATAAACTTACTATATGTTCAGTCTTTACGGTCACACTATTGGCTTCTTCCAAAAATCTTCCGACTTTCCCAAAAATATTAATTTGGCCCGACAAACAAACGCTTATATAGTAATCAATTAATCGAAACCCAACATCTCATTTTGAAATTCCGGTTTGACTGACTAGTGGTAGGAAATTAGGAATAACTTGAAACAAAAAAAAAAATCAAACTTGGAAAGTTTTTCTTGGACTAAGTCGTCAGTGAAAAGAATAATAATTCAGAAAATAATTAAACAATAGAGCATACACTAGACATCTACTATTAATAAAACAAAGCATTTGTGTCAATAGTTATCGTAATTATCGCTTAAAATATAGAAATTTGGGCTAAAAAAAATACTCAATTTAAACAAAGTTGCTCAAATTTTTCATTGAACTCAATAATATTTTATATTTTTTTTTATCAGATGAAAACATGTTATTGAATTTTGATAATACCAACGATTATTATACTTTAAAGTACAAAAAAGTAAGAAATTTCTGAAGATATGTTATAGTATTTCCCTTATATTCTGAGTCTTCCAGAAAAATAATTGGTTTAACTTATAAAACACTTCATGTAAGAAAACGAAATGTGTCTTTAATCAACGACGAATGTCCCGATCATTAAAACCTACCGTTCTTTGTACATTTTTCTCCTAATGTTTCCTACGAAGCTATCATCATTACGTATAACCATTTATTTATTTAAGAAAAATCTAAAAGATTGTTATAATCTGTTTACAGTTCAAAATTTTCAAATGTTAGGATATGTTCACTCCTACAAGAAATTACGACACATTTATCTCTTCATATCATCATTATATGATCATATCATGCATCTCTCGCGTGTATTATTGGGCAACCATTTTGTATTTTATTATTATTATTTTTTTCAGTATTGGGCAATCATTTTTACTACGAGAAATTATAGAAGTCGGTTATAAAACAATCTTAAATAAATTCGCACGGCTAGTCTTTAAAAATCAGAACGTGCCTTATATTTTGGCAAGAGACCCACAAAACTATTTATATTTTGAAGACCCATTTTACATAAAAAAAACAAATTTTAATGAGCTTTTTATTTGTTTGCACTATGATCATGTAAATTATAGTTTTGAATTTTTGTTTATATGGATTAGTACGATCTGTTTAAAAAATTGCAAAAACAATCTCATATGTTATGATCTCACGCCTAAAATTAAATTGAGCCTAAAATGTTATATAAAAAAATACACCATTTCACTTTTATCAGTTGAATTTGAATTGAAAATCCATGAAATACAACATGGGATCAGAGCCATATATATATTGATCCAAGTAGCTTGACTCAGATATAGCTTATATGGTAATTAGAGTAGGATCTGGTACAATTAATAGGTCGATAAAAATCTTCATCTTCATGAACCGTGTTAAGATCCCATATCTCAATAATATTATTTGAAAAGATATTTTTGAAAATGAACTTTATTTTGTAAGTTATTACATATTATGTCATTATAAATAAGAAAAGATAATTAAAATAGTAAATAATATAATTGTCTTTTAAAATTATTGATGAGAATATGAAAAATATTTATTTATCATTAAAAATGTTATTTACTATTTACTTTCTTAATTATTATTAATATTATATATTTTAAATAATAATCAATCTATATATATTCAAAAACAAAATCTATTTGAAATATTGCTATATTTTTCATTATAATTTATTTGAGTATATATCAAAATAAAAATTGAAAACTATTTTACTAATTTTATAATAAGTTAGACACAAGAATTTTTTTATTACGACTTAAGAGTTCGTGAACTAACCACAAAACTAGAGTCATTAAACGGTGCATATTAGAGTTATGCTTTTAAGATTATAGGTTTTGCGGGTTATCCCGAATAATATTTTAGTCCACTGCAAAAAGGATTAAATAGACAAATTATTCTGTTTGACAACTAGTTCTCTATCTATAATCATGAGTTAGACATATTATAAATTTTAAATAAAAATATATTTCTTAAATTTCAAAATAATTTCTTATAAAAAAAAATATCATGCTCTAATTATAGTGCATATTAAGTCATAGTCTTATATATTAATTGAGAAGTCATTTTAGAAGTTAACATTAAATTTGTAGTTTATTATATATTATGCCACTGCAAATAAGAAAACATAATTGAATTAGAAAAAATATAATTATCTTTTAAAATTATTGTAGAGAATATGGAAAATATTATTTTTCCATTCAAGAGTGTATTTAGTTTCTTAATTATTATAATATTAAAAAACTTATTTCATTTTAAATAATAATAATTCATATATATTCAACGAAAAACTATATTTGTAGTTCTTTGCTGGTTAACCAGAAAAATATTTTAGTCTATTGCAAAACAGATTAAGTATACGGGTTATCCCGCCACGGGACGGGTTAACCCGCCACGGGACGGGTTAAGACTCAAATTTTCAAGTGCCCACAAAAACGGATCTCGCAAGTCAAAATAATAACTTATAAAGTATTTTTTCCATTCGAGAGTGTATTTAGTTTCTTAATTATTACAATATTAAGAATTATTATTTCATTTTAAATTAAATTATAATAATTTATATATATATTCAAAGAAAAAAAAATTGTAGTTCTTTGCTGGTTACCAGAAAAATATTTTAGTACATTGCAAAATGGATTAAGTAGACGGGCGCCACGGGACGGGTTAAGACTATAATTTTCAAGTGCCTACAAAAACGGATCTCGCAAGTCAAAATAATATTTTTTAGTTTAAAGATAGATGTTTCTAATACTCAATTTACTAAGTAATATGAATTTTTCTTTGAAAATTAACTTTCATTTCTTATAATTTTTTTGTGTATATATCAAAACCAAGAGTCATTAAAAGGTGTACATTAGAGTTAATAAAAGAAGCCCTTTGATTGCACTATAATTTTTTACTTAACCATGATCTATCCATATCAACGATCATGTTCGGTTACCAGTTATTTATTGAGTTTTTATGGGTTTTACCGGATTTTATAGTCTCGGTTTTAGAGCTATATTCATACCGGATTGTTGTCTGGATCCCGGGTTTTTCAGGATCTGAAAACATTATATTACATCTATAAAAAAATTATCTTAGGCGGACTCGCGGATGAAAATCTAGTGCCTCTTTAATTTTTGTCCTTACTTCTCTGTTGGCAGTGAAGCAGCATAACATGTTTACTGATTACAAGACTGAAAATGAAGAACTCTCTGTAACACCAGAAAATGCAACGATAAGTTGAAGAAGTTTGCGACAAAAGGGTTTGTCTGTATTTTTACTTGCTTTGAATAGTATGGTTGGTTGTTTATGATCTTGGAATAGTATGTTTGGTTGTTTATGATATCTACCCTTTTTATCAATGCTCACTACATGTTTGATGAATAAAGCAAATCTGATTATCTTGTTAACAGAATAGTCATCATTTTCTATAATTTTGTTTGGTTCATCAGGAATACGTCCTCTCAAGTTTTATGGTTTTCTCATCCATCATATCACTACAAGAAAACATGTGAATTTTCAACATAAAATTTCCGATGCATTTTTGGTCGGAAAAATTCCAACAAGATTCCAACAAAATTACGACGAAAGGATAAATTTTTTGAAATTTCCGACAAAAATCGGTTCTTTGGAAATTGGTAGGACATCTCGTCAGAATCTTCTCGAATTTTTTTGACGAAACGTTTTCTCTGTTCCTTCGGAAACTAGTCGGACAATTCTGACCAAACATATTAGTCGGAAATTTATCGAATACTTTGTCGGAAAATGATCGGAAATTTTATTTATTTATTTATTTTTTTAATATCGTTGGAAATTTATCGGACATTCCAAGAAGATTAAATAGTTAAATAAATAAAATTGATAGTTAAATTATTATTTTTTATTTAATAAATGTCATCGGAAATTTCCGACGAAATTTATTAAATAAATAAAAAAAATTAATTAATTAATTAATTTTTATTTATTTTTTAATGTTGTCGGAAATTCATCAGAATTTTTTGATAAATTTTTGACGAAAATAATGTTTATTTATTTAATATTATCGGAATTTTATCGGAATTTTTTAAAAATAATTTGAATTTGGCAGTTTTTATTTTCGACAAATCGTTTATCGGAAATATTTCCTATATAAAGAACTTCTACCCATCAAACAAAATTACAACACAATATCTCTCAATCTCTACATATCTTCTCAATCTCTCCAAATCCTCTTCCAATTTCTCTCAACCATTTCTCTTTTAATTTTAAATTTTTTTTTTTAATTTATTTAAAATCTCTTGATCTCTCTTATAAATTCTAATTTCTTTGAACTTTATAATTTTTTTAGTTTTAGTTTATATATATATATATATATATATATTAAATAATTGAATTGAAAATGTAGTTTTTCCCTTGTATATTGCTCCTCTGCATTACATGATTATACCGTAGATATACATGTGATAACACCATATTTTACATTTTTTTAAGGTTTAGTTTCATAGGTTTTTAGTTTCACTTTGTATAGTTTTGGGATATTTTCATGCATTTAGGTCCAACTTGAGTCTCATTGCATTTTAGATGTCCTAGGTTATCTTTGAATTCTTTTTGGCTTGTTTGAGCCATTTTTAGGTGTTATTGGAGTTGGAGGAGTGAAGATAGCCACCAAAAAGGTCATTGCAGAATACATAGATGCAGGATCAGGTTGAGACGTCATAAGTTGGGCATTGGATGAAGAACTTTCAACCGATGGATTGACCTCATATTTTAACACGAGATAGATAAATGGATTAGCTTTCATTTGGAAGTGGTTTGAGGCAATTCCAACGGTGCGATCAGAAGTTATGCCAATTTTCGTGACGACGGTCCAGTCTGACGAGCAAAAGAAGAAGGTGGAGAAACAGGCCAGATCGGTTGCTCAGATTGGTTATAACCGATCAGAATATCCCCAGATCAGTTTCTCAGATCGGTTGCAAAACAACGATCGGTTATAAAAATTCTCCGATCGGTTATCAATCGATCCCTACCGTTGACAAATTTCTGGGCCGAAACCATCCGAAGTGCTCTAAAGATCGACTCAGAATAACGGTTTCCATTCAGATTGAGCTTCAGAGTTCTTCATGAAAGTTCTAGATATTGGAGTTAGCTTTCCAATGGAACCGGTTTCAAGTCATTCCGATCTTTGGTGTAAGAGTTATGGTCGATTTACTGAAGACGTATCAAAACGGAAACCAACCTCCGAAAACAGTTTTAAAACGTGTTTTTAACTATTCCACCAAACTTTTGGTGACTTTGGTCGACCAAGACTCTTTAATAACTGGTTTGAGCCATATGTATGTATGCTTTATTATTATTAGAGAAGCTTTCTTCTTCATTTTTTTTGTGTGTGCTCAACCTCATGTGCTAATTGTTGAGTGAGGTCTTTTCTATGCGCTTTCATGTATAAAATCTTTCGAGATAGAAACGACAAGCTCTTTCTTCCATTGGATAGGGATTTTGCAAGGGTTATTGCTTGGGATTGGTGGGATTGGTTTGAAAATGAAAAAATGGGAAGTGGAATGAGAAAAGAAAAACAAAAAAACCATGTTGTAATAAAAGTTCTAGGAGAATGTGGAATAAAAAGAACTCTTGTGAAAATTCTTAAGAAAAAAAAAAAAA
>PKML01071344.1:252657-286985 GCA_002933935.1 Eutrema yunnanense | reverse complement strand
GAATTTAGTTCTTCGCCATAGGTTGTTTGCAAAGCTAATTCTAGATTGATCACCTAGAACTTAGATCTTAGGATAATTGATTAGGCACGAGAGTGCGATTAATTACCTGACAGAACCTAAGGTGAGCAAAATAACTATTCGCAAAGAGATTTGGTTTAGTTATTTTGTGAACAAATCAAACCTGATTAAAAAGCTGATTTAGACTTTATGATTCGCAAAGAGATTTGGAATTCCTAGGATTTAGATTTAGATAGTTTTCGCAACGAGAGTTGGTTAGCTATATCTTAGTGATTTGACTTCAAAAACCGTGCTAAATCCGAATCATGACTAGTTGGTTCATCTGCATTCATTGAATTCCTGAGAAATACCATGAACCTAGCCTTTCTCCAATTGAATTTACCTCCGTTTTAATATACGTTCTGTTTTCAATACCATTGATTGCTTAGCGTAATTCTCATCTATATAATCTATTGTGTGTCTCTGTGAGTCCTTGTGTTCGACCCCTACATTTACTACAACTACTGCTTAGTACTTTTAGGATATTAATTTGAGCATATCATGGACAAAAAAATGACGAATGCTTTTGCTTCGGAGGTGTAAGCATGTAGGTGGACAACATATCATAAAAGTTACGATTCGCCCACGATAAGTACCTAGTATACGAAAAATATCATATATGTTGTAGAAAAAAGGGTTACAAGTGTAGAAAAATATCTCTTTAGTTGTGTCTTTTTCTTTTTGGTCCATAAATTATTCTCTAGACAACATATTTTTTCCGTCCATCTTAAAGAGCTTCTTATCCACCTTGTATCTATGATCACCATTTTCAAGATCGTCTGATTTGGATATCTTTTTCTAATTGTGGACAATCATTAAAAAAACAAAGGACGTGTTACGCTTCCCAAAACACGTCATGTTAGAAGTTGGTTGTGTTTTGTGCGATTCCCAAGACACGTAAAAAAGCATCCGTGAAAAGCATTTGTGGTGAAGGGGAGACACTTTAATTCGAAAAGTCACGTTTCTGAAGACACATCATCTCACTTGTTGTCGTTCACACGGGATTTTGATAGGGATAAATTTGTCTTTTTCATTGTTGCTTTGTGGCATATTTGAACGGAAATGTGGGATGTGGCAATACGTCGAATAAAAACTCAGTTTGGAAAATCAGAAGCCTCGTTTGCAGCAGTTATGTTCTCCGAGGTGGGGCATAACGAAGACGAAAGAAGCATACGACCTGCTGTGTGAGAAACAAAACCACGTGCTGTAGTCCCCCACCTTGGAGAACATAATTGTTGCAAACGAGGCTTCTGATTTTTGGAACCATTATGCGGGAGTTGAGGAACCAAATTTTATCACCATACTACACAAACAAAACAGTAAAAAAACTCTATTAAGAGTCTGGTGAATGCAGATGGTGTGTCTCTAACGGAAATGGTCGACATTAAAGAAGAAGCGGTGTGTCATTTTTGAAATTTCCTCCAAACTCAGAGCGCCAATAATTCATCTTACACGTTGGAGACTCTAGAAGAACTTTTTCCCTACCGTTGTCCCATGGAGAAGATTGAGGAGTTGATTGGCAATGTAACGGAGGCGGAAATAAAACATGCCCTAATTTCGATGCCATTTAACAAAACTCCGGGGCCGGATGGTTTCACATCAGAGTTTTTTGTTGGGGCTTAGCCGGTGCTGGGTTCTGATTTTGTGACAGCAATCCAATCGTTCTTCATTTATAGATTCTAGCCAAATGGAGTCAACTCTACAATGCTTTGCCTAGCTCCCAAAACGTCTCATGCACAAAATATTAGAGATTATCAGCCTATTGCTTGTTGCAACATGATCTACAAAGTCATCTCCAATATCCTTGCAAACAGGCTCAAATCGGTTCTCCCTGATGGTATGGTTCCAAACCAAAGTGCTTTTATCAAAGGAAGACTGCTTCTCGAAGATATTCTTCTAGCCATTGAGCTTGTTAAGGATTACCACAAGGAGTCAATCGCTCCTCGTTGTGTACTCAAACTGGATATAGCTAAGGCCTTCGATTCTAGTAGATGGGACTTTATCATCACTACTCTTCGGGGGATGGGGTTCCCGGAAATCTTTGTCATGTGGATCCAAAGATGTATATCGACGATTTCCTTCTCGGTTAACGTAAACGGTGACCTAGAGGGCTTTTTCACAAGCACTCGAGGTTTGAGACAAGGTTACTCGCTCTCGCCTTATCTCTTCGTCATTGCAATTAATGTGCTCTCTTTCAAGTTCGACAGAGCGGCTTGTGAACGAAAAATTGGTTACCACCCATTATGTCAGGATCTCAAGATAACGTATTTGAGCTTCGTTGATGATATGTTGATTTTCATGGATGGAAAAGAAGAGTCTCTTCGTGGAATAATGGAGGTTCTAAAGGAATTTGAGCGAGACACATGTCTTGCAATCAACGCAAGTAAATCCTCTTTACTTATGGCGGGTCGCACGTTAAGCTTGTTCTTTACTTATGGCGGGTCGCACGTTAAGCTTGTTCAAACAAGCATCCATTGAGCTGGGATTCCCTTTGGAGCAGCTACCTATATGGTACCTTGGGCTACCTCTCACAACGAAAAGCATGACGAAACTGGATTACGAACCATTAATAGACAGAATTCGAGGCAGATTCACATCTTGGTCAAGTTAATCTCTGTCGTTTGCTGGTCGCCTTCAGCTAATTCAATCTGTAATTGCAAGTACTACGATTTTTTGGTGCTCCGCCTTCAGGTTGCCAAAACGTTGTTTTGACACAATTGAGAGTATGTGTGTAGCGTTTCTATGGACAAGAAATCCACATATTACTACTAGAGCAAATGTTGCTTGGGCGGATGTTTGTAAATTTAAAAAAGAAGGAGGCTTGGGTATTAGAAAACTTACAGACACTTCCCGTGTGTTTTCTTTGAAACTGATTTGGAGATTATTCGAAAAGACTAGCTCTCTTTGGGTGGCGTGGACTCGTCATTATCTGCTCCGATATTCTTCCTTATGGGATGCACCAATGAAAACGAGAGGATCTTGGATATGGAAAAAGTTTCTAAAGCTTCGCCCACTAGCCACAGATTTTATTCGACATGAAATTCGAAATGGCGAATCGACGTTTTTCTGTTTTGATAACTGGCTTCAAATGGGTAGACTCATTGACACTGCTGGTGAGGCGGGGACTCGCATCCTCGGCATAACTCGGCAATCGTATGTTGCTGATGCTGCTCGTGAAAACATATGGATTCTGCGTCGCTGTAGAAACTTGGGTCTTTGTGAAGTAATTACACGCATCGCTGCTTCCACATTGCCTTCCGCAAAAGGTGGCCCATATATTGTCTTGTGGCGACACAAGCAAAACGATTATAAAGATCACTTCTCAACATCAGCAACATGGGAACAGCTTAGAGAGCCATGTAATGTGATCTGGTGGAGTCACTTGATTTGGTTCCCTCAATCTGTACCACGTTTTGGTTTTGTTACTTGGTTAGCACTTCGGAACAAGTTATCGACCAAAGACAAAATGCGGAACTGGGGCTTTCACCAGCCATGTAATTTGTGTGAAGAGGTAAACGAAACGAGAGACCACTTATTCTTTGTTTGCCCGTACTCGTATACTATTTGGCATTGGCTTTGCTTGAGTCTTTTTGGGAGCAGCACGAACCCGGATTGGGAAACAACAATAAGAGCTGTGGCGAGACAAAGAAGAAAGAAAATGGATTTTATTCTTAGCCGGTTAGTCCTTCAAACAACGATCTATAGAATATGGTAGGAGAGAAATGGTCGACGCCACCAAAGGCCTCCTCGCTCCTCCATTCTTATCACACATACGATTGACAAAGACGTTTGGTTTCGACTTCGTTCTCTTTTTCCATCACAGACCGAGGACGAAATTGACATCCTATCTTGATGGCGTGAAGTCAAAACTATCCCATCTTGAAAGAGTTACTTCTATCCCTATCGTTGAAATTATGCAATTTAAAGTTTGAAATTGTTATGATTTCGTAGCTTGCTCTGTTTAAGTGTTTGTGCTTTGTTCGTTTTCTTTGCAGCTCATTGTACATATTATTTTGTTGATTAATTAATATAACATTTCAACAAAAAAAAATAATAGTAACTCTATATTTTATTATATACAATTGTCTACAACAAAGATTTTATGTTACTTGTCGAAACAAATTCTACAGCCACCTGTCACATCTCACCAACAACATCTACGCTTCCCAAAACACGTCATGTCAGAAGTTGGCTACTTTGTGTGATTCTCAAGACACATTTCATATGTCCCCATATTTCTCTCTCATTTGGCCAAAGGTACTTTCGTCAGATGTTTGGCCTGGTGCCAAAAAATGGCATTTACAAAAAATGATTTCGAAAATGGCATATTTGAAATAAAAACTTAATTTTATGGCATACTAGTTGGTGACCAGCGCAGGATTTGTATTATTGTTTGTTAATGCTACTTAAAAAACTCAGATACACTATAAAAACATATACATCTCACGCAAAAAAAGAAGAAAATGACTCTCGAAGATTTAATCTTATATTTTAGAACAACTCATACTTATATATATCTCTTCTCAAATCTAAGAATGTTCACTTATCCGATATGGATTATGCGCGGGATTTGTATTATTATTTATTAACAATACTTAAAAAAACTCAGATACACTATATAAAACATATACATCTCACGCAAAAAGAAAAGGTGATGACTCTGGAAGATTTACACTACAAAAAAACAAGCCGAATTCTGACGGAATTTCTGACGGCTTGAGTTTCCGACAGAATAATGACTGTTGACCGACAACGAGATTTTCCGTCGGGAATTTCCGACGGAATAGCCCAACGGGCAAAACACCGTCGGAACAATTTATGTCAGCCAATGTATACGTTAATATAACCGTTAGTATGTCGGCAACATATAGTTATCCATCGGAAATTCCGTTGGAATTTCGTCAGGAAATCAAGAATCCTTTATTATAAATATGCCCACACCCCACACCCCTCATTCATCATTAAAAAAAAACATACAAATGTCTTCTTCAATTCCTTCTAATAATTTTTGATCTTGGATGGATAAACCTCGGTATGATCCATCGACGGGCCTACTTACGGAAGAGTTTGCAGAAGTTCTTAAGCAGTTCATGGCGTTTGCGACAAACTAGGACATGACGAGGAATTCCAGTAAAATATATTGTCCTTGTGCTAAATGTCGTAATTTTACACTTGTTCGTGTATCTCATGTTTGGACGCATATATATACGCATGGGTTTATCTCGGGTTATAAGATTTTATATATTCACGGAGAAGATGATTCAATGGTTAATTATGCTAGTACTAGCGGACATTATACTGTTGATAGCTTAGACGAACCAAAGCCGGAAGTAGATTTAGGTACTAGTACTGTTCGGATTGTGAATTGTGCATTTCGGGAAAATACACAGTCGAGCGTTGGGGATGGAGATAGGGTAGAGGAACCCAATTTGGAAAGCCGAATATTTTTTATATGTTAGGCGCATCTAAGCATATGTTATACAAAAAATGTAGAGAGGGAGTATCGCCTTTATCATCTGCAACTAGCTTGATGATTATAAAGAAAGATTGGAATTTGGTCGAGGACTGAACCGGCCTGATTCAAGATCCCATCATCGCTGAGCTTATCGACACCTGTCAGAAGAAGAAGGCTGACCGCTTAACGCAACTCTCTCAGGGTGGTGAAGGTTCAACGTCTTCCAACGAGTTGTCTCGCCTGGAGATCAACGATATTGATAGAGCGGTAAATTTCTTTTCTATATTTAAATTTTTTTTTTTTTTTTTAATTTACTAAATTTGTTTTCGTTTTCATTTTGTAGGAGGCTCAGAACAATAAGGGGCACTTTTTAGGATTGAGAAGTCAAAGGTATAACGACAGCGCTACATCCTCTGCATTTCCACAGGATCCTGAGTTTGTTCAAGAGATCAGGAGATTGAACGAACAACTCGGTCAGAAGGATCAACGTATCGAGGCGTTCGAGGTTCGGAACAACAAAACCGAGTGGGAGCTTGATAACACCGTATTTTTACCCGTTTTACGGTTTATTTTAAAACACTTTAATAAGTGTTTCATTTGCTTTTAAATTTTTATCATAGTATTTGCATATTTGTAGTTTCAAAACTCTTTTTAGGTTCCTTAGGCAAAACGACGCAAATTGGAGAAAAACCGGATTTTGGACAATTTCGTACCGTCATAAGTGTGACATACAATGGAGACCTTTTCACCATCCGATCACGCCCAAATTTGGAAACAAGATAGACGGGAGAACCACCTTTCATACCTAGTTGGTTTCAAAACAATCCAACGGTTAGATATTAAAATACATCCAATGGACTGAAAGCATATTCTGCAGTCTCGCGAAAGAAGTAAGAGAAGAATTGAAGTTTCAAAGCTATAGGCCAACCACCGCGGGTCCAGCACTCATGGCCGCGGCGAAGACACTCCTGGCCGAGGGTCTAGGCTCTCCATCCGTGGAAAAACATCCTTTGGCCGCTGGTCCAAGCCTCGCACACGCGGTCGACCAAAAACAGCCCAAGATCATCTAGTTCGAAGCCCATCTTCAAGCCCACTTCGTTTTCTCTTCAATAAACCCTAAGGACGCCTAAAAGCAAGAGTTGAAGACCTATAAATATGTGTTTTAAGACAGAATTTTGTAACCCCCCTTCTTGTTACACTTTTAGACTAGTTTTGCACAAAATTTTGCTCTTGTTATTTGTTCCTTGTTTAGGGAGGTAGGGATTTCCCTTGAACCCTTTCGGTTGATTTCTTATCTATTGATTATGCAATTCAGAAACTCGATTTTGTCTTGCATGGTCGTGATTGAGTAGTTCCCAAATTGGGTTTAAAGGGATTTTTCACAGGATATTTCATGGTTTAATTCGATGCGTTATTAGATTTAGGGTTTCTAATCTTCTAGGAGTTCTTTGTTTATTCTTATTCGTTAATGCACGATTCTTTGTTTCACTTAGAGTCTGATCCTAGGTTGAATTAGATTCGCGGGAGTGTTTTCTAATTGCTTGAACTAGAATGAAATGAGCAATTTCGCTATAAGAGACGAAAGCTACTTATAGAGTATTGTGAGCGATGACGAATCCTAAACGAAATAATGCGTTACCTCCTTCGTGGCCAGAGACGAAAGCTACTGGTCGAGTTGGTATGTAACAGTTGGTTAGGATCACGGGAGTGACCTAATCATACATTCGTGATTCGAGTTCAAGAATTTTCGTAGTCGATTACCTTTATCATTTATTTTCACATCGTTCTAGCCATGAATCTATGTGAATACCCTTAAACCCAACGCTTAGTTTAATAGTTTACAACTTCGATTTTATTCATTTGCTTAGTTTACTGTCTTCTTTACTTTCTAGCTTAGATTAGTTTATTTATTCGCTTAGTTTAGTTTAGTTTAGTTTCGTTCGCTTTCTTATTTTCTCGCTAAGTTTAGTTTAGCCTAATTTATTTTAGTCTAGTTTAGTTTAGTTTAGATTCCTAGTTTCAAGTTCGTGAAAAACCATAAAACTCTCATCTTAGGTTTCCTTGCTAACTCTTTTTCTATGATCTCGCAGAACATCATTCCCTTCATGTGGATCGATCCCTTGAGTACTACAACGCACATCTGTGCACTTGCAGGCTTTTATGCTTATAAATTTAAAACCTGAAGTTTCTTAGAAGAATCCGATCGCATCAAGTTTTTGGCGCCGTTGCCGGAGAGGCAATCACTACTTGTTCTGCCACACTTTAGAGGTTAGTAAATCGACTCTAAGACAAACTTTTTCTCCTTAATTTTCGTTCTGTTTTTCTTCATTTCAGCTTTGAAACATGGACTCGCCTCTGGAGCGAGATCACTACTACGAGCATGGCTACTACGACCCATCTTATGTTACTTACTCTCACGATTCACACTACTACCGTGATTCGTACTACATGGATCGGAAACCGGCACCGACCAACTACTCTCAAGGATGCTACGAGCCTCCTTACTACCAAGACGAGCCTTTTGAGCCTCCGTTTGTCAACTCACAACAAAGTCCTTATGGTCTTCCCCATCAAACCTCGGACCAGCACGATGATATCTTGGAAGTTAGCCTTCGTTTGGAGCGACTCGATGCAATGATCATATCCCTTGCTTCCAAAGATTATGATCTTAAAGCCCCTTGGCTCAACCACCAATCTCAACAAAACGATGAAGATTATGAGAAGCCGATGGTCTACAAGGCACAAATGGAGGATATTCTCCAAGAACTCATTGAATCTATGCACGAAAATGATGGTTTCAACGAAGCAAAACATCAAGGAAAAGAAGGACATGCTTATATTCCTAATGACGATGTTATCTATATCTATTCGTTCGAGAGTTTTAAAGACAACAAACAAGACCACAAGCTGCCTCAACTCGATGAACCAAAGCCTTCTCCTCCTTCTGCTCCTCACCACGTTGAGTGTGAGACAGACCTCATGAAAGATGAGACCCTAACGGATACACCCGAGCCACCATTGAAGACGTTTTCCAAGGAAAAGGATCCCGAAAAATTTGATGTTCCATGCTCGATCAAGGTAATAGAATTTCGTGATTCTCATTTTATGAACACATGCAGTGGTGATGAACCAGTCTTAGACCCTGGAAGAGCTACAAAAAACGTTGAAAACGATCTAGAAGAAGATGCACCCGTCACACTTGAGGAAAACATCAAACCGAGAATCTCGACGTGCGAAATGATTTCTTTTGATACACACTCTACACTTGCTCATATGGGATATGATGGAGACTTAAATGGAGCCAAGGAGAAGCCAAATACTCCCCTAGAACCAGAAAATATCATTGGAGACGACGGAGATGACGAACATCGCAAATCTGCCCGAGACACTTCTACCGCGGTCGCGCCTCCTCAACCTACGGCCAGCCTTTCTTCCGCCGCGGTTGCACATCATCGACCCGTGGCCAAGCCTCCATTCGCTACGGCTGCACCTTTTCCACACGCGGCCAACCTCTATTCATCTCAACTCCGACGTTTTGCGTCCCGATCGTACTTCTTTCAGCAAACTGATCTAGAGCCTACCGTCTATGCATCATACAACATGGCTTTATCATCCGAGAATACCAAAGAAGAAGTAGCATACTCCAAGGAAGCTCCAAATCTTATTTGCCATTGTGATCCTAGAGGAGATCACCATCTCAGACTTGATGACAAAAATCCCGAGTGGGAATGGCGTGATATGTTTTATACGAAGGATTACAAGATTAAATCTAAGAAAACTTGTTTTCGGACAAGACCCTTCTTCGACTAAGCTCACCTAGCTACCGATGTCGAGCTAAACGACTTTAAACAAAAGCGCTCAATATGAGGCAACCCATTTTTAGGTACGTTTTTATTCTTAGACTTTCTTTCTTTTTATATTAACGTTTTCTTTTCTTAGTTTCAACTTTCTAAAAAATAAAAAACCCCAAAAATTCAAAAAACCGAAAAGATAAAAAAATGGAGACGCGGTTCGAAACTGCTCGGTCCATCACGAACCGCGAGCAAGGACTTGAACCGCGGGTCCCACTGACCCGGGGCGAACCAGCCATCGACCGCGGGTGCGTCCCACTGATATTCTCATATTTTACATCTTCTAAGCATTTATTTAGCTTAGTTTTTGTCCCTTTTGCATGTATCTCATAGCATTTCTCTTGTGTTTTGTTCTCGTTTAGGGTTTAGGGTGTTCATACTAGGTCCTAGAGTGTCTTGCATGTTTTGGAGTTTGTTTCTAGGTGTTTGGAGACTTTTGGAGACATTGGAGGAGCTTGCACTTTGTCGTGGATCGTGAGGAGATAGTTAGGAGCAATGGAGAATTCGAACTGACCACACTGGCCCTCAGTACCGGCCCGTCACCGACCGACGTTCCAGCATCGGCCAAGGCAGGGTTTACACTGGGCCGTCGCACCGGATGAGGACTGGCCGGTGTAGAGGCGTGTTCCTTCGACACACCGGCTCGCACCATACTGGCATCACCATCCGGTACTGCACCATCACTTGGGCAGTGCAAATACCGGCCCGCAACACCCCTCAGGCATCGACCGGTGCCAAACTTCAGGACAAAGAATGTTGGACCAGTCTCGACCGGTATGCCCGTACGGTACGCAACCAACACGCGGACAGGGCAAATGCCGACCCGTTGCACCGTTCCGCTACAACTCGGTGTTAAGCTCCCGACCAAACACCGGCCTGCCACTCCGACCCACTTGGACCCGGCTTGGAAGCTCTCGCCCAAGACCACCATACCGGCCCACCATACCAGACCACCACCGACCGGTGTAGCACTCTCAACCCAGTTTCGGCCGGGTCAACACCTGGTTTATCCCGGGTTGACCCGGTCCGCCCTGCAATAATTATAAATACTCTAAACCTAATTTTCCTTAAGCTAAGTTTTTCTCTAGCTAAAAACACCCCATTTTAGGGTTCTTAAGTGATTTTGTAAGAAACATCTTCTTTGTTTATGCAATTTGAGTTTGGTTTCCTTGATTTCTATCTTCTACCTCTTCTTTCTTAATCATCTACACATCTAATTATGGGATTTAACAACTTCATCATCGATTTTGTTGGGTCTTTTATGGTTTGTGAGTAGCCTTTTAGAGTCTAGGGATGGGGTTGATTTAAGGTGATCCAATGATTGATTCATGATGTTTAGGATTAGATTTATGGATTTCCCTTCTTGCTAAGTGATCTTAATGCTAGATTGAGTTTGAGAGAGTCAACCTAGACCTTTGGGAATTTCACACCCACAAGGTGTTTGATGAAATTCCCCAAAGAACTTAGTAAGAGATAAACATGCTTAGCCTATGAGAGTAGTTGCTTAAGGTGTTTATTGGTCGATTTAAATGTTGATTTAAATGCTTGCTAATCTTCTTATCACAAATGATAGTTTGTTCTTGATTTGGTGATTAGCAAAATGATTAATGCCTTGAGAAAGGATTAGTCAATTTTAGTGATCATAACTTAGGGATTAACATTGTGTGGGTTTGAACATCGTGGATTAGTCATTTGATTTCTCTAATTTCCATAACCTCATCCTTGGATTCGCCTTTTATTTGCATATAACCTCGTTTGTTATTGCTAGTTCTTGTTTACTTGCTTTTCAATTTGGATTAACTTGATAGATTAAGCACAAAAACCAATTGTCTTGCTTGAATGAAGTAGTTCTATGCATTCTTAGGGATTGAAGACATTAAACCCATTTGGATTGATCCTCAAATACTACAATGATATGAGTAGGGTTTGAGTAATTGATTAGCAAAATTCTACTATCAATTTGGCGCCGTTACCAATTGGGTTTTAGTATTCAACATTAAGATTTTAGATCTTCTTGAGATTAAGCTTCTTTTTTATCTTTGTTACTAATCTCTTTCACTTCTTATTGCTACCTCTCTCTTATAGGTGTATGCACACTACAAGAAAACACCCGGATTTCCGACGGCTTTTCCGACGGGTTTGAAACCGTCGGAAAATACCGACGGAATACCGAGGGCATAACAAGGGCGTTCCGAGGGATTCATTTTCCTCGCAAATCGGTCGGATTTTTTCCGACGGATTACCAGCCGTTGGAAATCCCTCGGAATATTTTGACGGATTTCCGAGGGAATCTCGACGATCCCGTATTCCCTCGGAAATCGGTCGGAATATTCCGAGGGATTTTCGATGGCTGGTAATCCGTCGGAATATTCCGACCGATTTTCGAGGAAAACGAATCCCTCGGAACGGCCGTCGAAAATCCCTCAGAATATTCCGACCGATTTCCGAGGGACTATATATATTCTTGCTTCGTAAATACTTCTCCCCTTGTATATACGTTTCTTGCTTTTTTTGTAAACGGTTTGGAATGTTTCCACTGGATTACAATTGTTTTACAAAGAGTGCATGCGCTTTGTAAACATTCGTTGCCTTTTTCACATGTCTTTGTTCCTAGGTTGTTCCAATGTTGAATTCGTGTGTTTCCTGTCTCTGTTATTTTGAAGATTCTTTTGTATAGTTGCAGAGAACAAACAAACATTTCTCTACAAATACTCCTCCCCTCGATTATTCACAACATTCACAAAAAAAAAAAAACTGAATTACACAATGTCTTATTTTAGATCATGGATGGGCAAACCTCCGCGTGATTCCGCTACGGGAGAATTGACGGATGAGTTCGCACAAGGTGTGGAGGAGTTCATGAACTTTGCGTCAAACAATAGCATGACATCATAATACGGTAAAATGTATTGTCCTTGTACTAAATGTCAGAATCATAAATTAGTCTTAGTTATGGATGTAAGGAAGCACTTATATAGGATTGGATTTATGTCTGGTTAAGATTTGGTATACCCACGGAGAAACCGATTCAATGGTGCAATATTATGGTAGCACATTTGATTGGTTTGGTAGTACTTTGGGTACTATGTTAGAGGAACCAACACCGGAAGTAGATGTAAACGCATGTTACACTCAGTGGTGAATGATGCGTTTCGTGAAAACTTAGCATCGTATCATGTTGAGGAAGGTAACAGGATAGAGGAACCACATTCAGAAGCGCGGAAGTTTTTTGATATGCTAGATGCGTCAAAACAGCCATTATACAGAGGATGTAGAGATGGAATATCACCTCTTTCAACTGCAAGTAGGTTGACGACTATAAAGACGGATTTCAACTTGGCCAAAGATTGTGTTGATGCGATAGCTGATTTTGTGAGAGATGTCTTACCTGAAGATAATATTTCACCGGCTTCATACTACGAGATTCAGAAGCTTGTAGCTGGTCTTGGATTACCTTATCAGATGATAGATGTGTGCATCGACAAATGTATGATCTACTGGAGAAAGGATGAAAACCGGTTGAAGTGTCGTTTTTGTCACAAACCTCGCTATCAGGATACAAGAGGCAGAGTACATGTTCCACATAAACGGATGTGGTATCTTCCCATAGCTGATAGGTTGAAGAGGTTATATCAATCCCAACGCACGACAGGGCCTATGAGATGGCATGCAGAACATAACTCAGCTGGAGAGATAGCGCATCCTTCAGATGCAGAAGCATGGAAATATTTTCAAGAGGTCTATCCTAGTTTTGCGTGTGAGCCAAGGATCATATACCTCGGGTTATCTACAGATGGATTCAACCCTTTTGGAAAGCATGGGAGGAAATATTCGTTGTGGCCAGTACTCGTCACACCGTACAATTTACCGCCATCTATGTGCATGAAACGAGAGTTTTTGTTCCTCACGATCCTCGTCCCAGGTCCAGAGCATCCTAAGAGACCGCTTGATATTTTCTTACAGCCATTAATTTATGAGTTGAAAAAGTTGTGGAAAGATAGTGTTGAAGCGTTCGATGTTTCCTTGCAACAGAATTTTATGATGCGTGCGGTACTTATGTGGACCATAAATGATTTCTCAGCATACGGTATGCTATATGGATGGTCGACGCATGGAAGGTTGGCGTGTCCGTATTGTCAAGATAACACTGATGCATTCCAATTGAAGAACAGACGTAAGACTTCTTGGTTCGATTGTCATCGACGATTTCTACCGCATGATAATCCATATCGTCGGAGCACAACATTGTTTAGAAAGAAGAAAAAAGTTTTCGATGGTCCACCTCCTAAGGTAGATGGGAATTATATTATGAATCAGTTCAGAGATTTTGGTGCCGAGAAGACAGTTTCATGCGGGGGTAATGGGCATTATCCCGTTGACGGTTGTGGTGAGTACCACAATTGGCACAAGAAGAGTATTTTCTGGGATTTGCCATATTGGAAAGACCATTTGCTGCGCCATAATCTAGATGTGATGCACAATGAAAATAACTTTTTCGAAAACATCATAAACACTGTTCTAAATGTGCAAGAAAAGACGAAAGATAATTTGAAGGCCAGATTGGACTTGCCAGATATTTGTTCCCGTAAGGAGTTGCATGTAATGGCGAACGGGAAATCACATCCCCCTGTTTTCCGGTTGGATGCGTCTTCAAAGGAGGAGTTCTTCGATTGGATTAAGAACGGTGTCAAATTCCCAGACGGATATGCATCTAACCTTCGTAATTGCGTCGATAGTTCAGAAGGAAAGTTTTCTGGGATGAAGAGTCATGATTGTCATGTTGTCATGTTGTCATGCAGCGCTTCCTTCCATTTGCATTTGAATATCTTCTTCCTATAAACGTCCATGGAGCTATTGCAGGTATACATATATTTACACTATTACGTATGTTGGTGATTGTATATTTGTGATTATTATACGGAAGTTATTTAATTTTGTATGTCTACTATATATGCAGGGATCGGTGCTTTCTTCCGGGATCTATGCACGAGATCACTTACATCAGCCGGAATCCAAAATCTAGGGGAAAACATACCGGTTCTCCTTTGCAACCTCGAGAAAATATTTCCTCCTGCCTTTTTTGATGTTATGGAACATCTTCCTATTCATCTCCCTCGAGAAGCAGCACTTGGTGGGCTGGTTCAATACCGATGGATGTACCCTTTTGAGCGGTATATGTTCCACCTAAAGAAGAAGGTAAAAAATCTTTCTAGAGTCGAGGGTTCTATTGTCGCACAGAACATTAATGAAGAAACTTCCAACTTTGCTAACTACTACATTCCAGCGCAAGTTCAAACAAAAAGTAGACGCCCCCCACGTCATGATGATAGAGGGAACAAAGTTAGTTATCCTGTCTATGTTCCCGATATATTTACTCAAATTGGACGACGCAGTGGAAAAAGCAAGGATTGACGACTATTAGAGGAGGAGCAAAGGCACTTGCATATGTATATTCTGACAAACTGCGATGACGTTTTAGTTTATCAGAGGTACCTAATAAATGTTATTTTTTTATTGGTTAACAATGTTTACTAATGTTATTATAATTTTCTAGTGCATTTGTTCATGCACAAGATGTTCATGACCCAAATACGCGATTGGTATCCAAATTACACAGAGGATGAGCTTGATATCGTCAAGCAGAATGACTTTGGTGATTGGTTGAAATATCATGTAAGTGTTAAATGATGATTTATTGTTATATAATTAAAACAGAATAATAATTTATATATATAAACATTGTGTCGATTATTGTCCACTTGAAATTTTAACAGGTTGGTCAGATGACTGCTCTCGGGAATGAGTTTCCGACCTGGTTAGTTGAGATGGTGAAAGGCCCGACGTTTATTGCACAGTCTTATCCGATGTATTGCACCAGAGGGTATGCTTTTAAGGCTCATCGGGAAGGAAGTTCAAAGACAACTTGTAATTCTGGTATATCAACTCAATATGGAGAAGTTGTCTACTACGGTGTCCTCCGCGAAATATTGGAGGTCCATTATCCGGGGATGCTCGACTTGAGGTGCATTGCGTTCTATTGTTATTTGTATAATCCAGTAGGAGGTCTACGCCATGACGCATTTGGTGTTACATCTGTCCATTCTCGAAGGCGACTTCAGAATTACGATCCTTTCATTCTTGCTTCACAAACGGATCAGGTTTCCTACATTCGATACCCCCGGGTTAGGAACAAGGAAGACCCTTGGATTACTGTTACGTCGATACACCCAAGGGGAAGAGATTATGGTGTGTCAGAGCACGACCCTTTGCAGGAAAACGCAATTGATAACTTAGGTCCGATCGAGCATTCTCTTGAAGTTGATCTCGTGGTTGATATCACCATGGATGGGAATTACGAGGTATTTGAGGATTCAGAGGAAGAGATCGGCGAATTTGACGAGGACTCGGATTCAGCTACGTCAGATTATTCTTCGTACTCCGAATAATGAATTTTATGTAATATATTTTACTTATCTCTGTATAATTAATGTTTTCACCTTTTTATGAAATAAAAACTTATCTTTCTTTCCGGAAATTAAACATAATTAATATAGTAAAGTGTCTCCGCAAATTTTTTTCCCCCCGGCTAAAACCGTTAATCCCCCAGCAAATTAAACATAATTAATATAGTAAAGTGTCTCCGCTAAAACTGAAAATGTCTCTGCTAAACCTAAAAATGTCTCGGCTAAACCTGAAAATGTCTCGGCTAAAACTGAAAATGTCTCGGCTAATATTTCCGAGGGATTTCCGACGGATACGACCAGTATCAGTTTTAGCCGTGACATTTTCGAATGCATCGGCTAAAACTGAAATGAAAATCCTTAAATCTGTCAGAAATCCCTCAGACTTTTCCGACGGTTTAGGGAATTAAACCTCAAATTTGCCAGATTTTGAAGTTGTTAGGTCATCATAGATGTAGAAGTAACAAATATACACTAGTTTATGTGAAATATTTTTAAAAATCATACGTTTTAAACTTTTTAGTTCAAACCGGAGCAACCCCGTAACTGTCCTTAGATGTTCTATTTGTTTTTATGAATGCTTGAACTCGTTCATCGATCGATTTTTACAAACTCCCAAATAACTTGTTTTGCTTCTTTTCAAAGGTTTTTCTTATGTAGTATATAACACTAATGGTTATTAAACACTAAAATTCATGAAATCTTCATAAAATAAACCCAAAACCCTAAACTCGGAAATCCCTCGGAAATTTCCGTGAGATTTCCGACGGATTAGGAAATAAAACCTCAAATTTGCCAAATTTTGAAGTTGTTAGGTCTTCATAGTGGAAGTAACAAATATACATTAGTTTATGTGAAATGTTTTTTAAAATCATACGTTTTAAAATTTTTAGTTCAAACCCGGAGCAACCCCGTAAATGTCCGTAGATGTTCTATTTGTTTTTATGAATGCTTGAACTCGTTCATCGATCGAATTTTACAAACTCCCAAAAAACTTTGTTTTGCTTGTTTGCAAAGGTTTTTCTTATGTAGTATATAACACTAATCGTTATTAAACACTAAGATTAATGAAATCTTCATAATATAAACCCTAAATTCTAAACCGTCGGAAATCCCTCGGAAATTTCTGACGGATTTCCGACAGCTCCTGAAATGTCACCCGCGAAATTAAACCGCCAAATCGTTCTTCTTCTTCCTCTTCTTCTGGAATTTGTGGATTTTTTTGGGAATTTGTGGAATTAGATTAGGTTGTTAAATTGTTTCTTCTGGAATTTGTGGATTTTTTTTGGAATTTGTGGAATTAGATTAGGTTGTTAAATTGTTACTTAGATTAGGTTGTTAGAATAAGTTGTTAGATTACGTTTGTTTTTGTGGGTTTGTAGTTTTTTGTTGTGGATTATGTTGAATATGTGTTCATATTTTAGATTAGTGTATGTTAAATTTTCTAGAATTATTAGATTTAATTAAATAACGTTTATATTAAATATATTTTATAAAAAAGGGTTTTTTGTAATATATTTTTTATTTTGTGAAAAACGTTTTTAATAGATATAATTAATAAAAAATGTTTTTTATAACTTTTTTTTTTAAAAACGATTTTTATAATTATATTTTTTTAAAACGTTTTTATAAATTTTATTTTTTAAAAACGTTTTTCATAAATTTTTAAAAATATATTTTTTAATATATTTATTTATTAAAATACTTTTGCGAAATAGTTTTTCTAATAAACGATTTTTATTTCAGTATTTTTTGAAACAAAATTTTGGTTAAATATTTAAATGTTAAATGTTTTTTTATAAATGATCGCGTTTTTATTTTTTTGTACGTCTTACGGTGGATTCGATCAAGACCTTCAGAGGGGTACTGACGCAGGTCCAAGCCAAAGTACTGTTCCGGACAC
This sequence comes from Eutrema yunnanense, assembly GCA_002933935.1. NCBI lineage: Eukaryota > Viridiplantae > Streptophyta > Magnoliopsida > Brassicales > Brassicaceae > Eutrema > Eutrema yunnanense. The sequence goes on along the minus strand of PKML01071344.1, from coordinate 269,258 downwards.
AGAGAGTGTAGCTCAACCGAGGATCATGACCATCGAGGAGCTCGTTCAACAGCCGGGACGAGAACTACTCAAAGTTCTCGATCCGGAACTCCGGATTCCGAGATCTACTTGGTAATAATTGTTTTTACTCTTACTTGATTATTTTTTAGGTTTGATAACCGTTTTAATTTGTTTTTCATAGGTTTGGAATCTCCGGGAATGGCATTAGCAAGTCCATTCTCAAGATGTTGCACAGCATCCTCGACAAACCATACCCGAAATTTTTCGATATTCCGGCAGACGAACAAAACATGTGGTTTCGTACTTTTGCAGTAAGTAAATCTTTATCTATTTTTTTGTAATATATTTTGAGATTTTGTTAACATCTTTATTTATATTTCTCTTTTGTAGCAAGTGTTTAATTGGAACCATAGGATCACAAAGATGGTGGAGACGGAATTTTTTTCGGAGGCTAGGACACAATTCTCGCGCCACATGAACGAGTGGAAGAAAGCTTGGAAAAAGGGGAAAGACAAGCCAAAAGGATTGAACAAGGATGTGTATACGGAATACATCCCGTATTGGCAACATCAGAAGACCATAGCTCTATCTCAGACTAACTCCCAGAACCGGAAGAGTCGCCGAAGCGGGAAGGGAGAAGCTATTCACAACAACGGGTCAAAGAGCTTCTTGACAACCAAAATGGAAATGGTAAGTATTTTTGCGGTTTTAAGTTCTTTTTATAAAAAAAACAATTATCTTTAACAGTTTTATTTATTTTGTAGACGGAGGAATACGGCGAAGTTCTCGATCATCTGCAATTGATGGTGAGGACCCACACCAACAAGAAGACGGGCCGAATTGACGATGGAGCCGTCAGGGAGATCGTCGAAAAGATGACGAAGGTGCAAGACGATATTCTCACCCAAAGATCGCAGGAGGGCTACACCGGATCCAACGAAATCACTCTATCCGAGATGAACAACCTAGTCCTCGAGGTAAATAAAAAATATAGATTATTATTTCAATTTTGTTAATTATTTGTTAATAACAAATTCTAATGTTTTTTTATTGTTTTCGTAGGAGATACCCGTTAAAAAAGGTCGTCGGCCGGGGTTGGGTAAGCTTGCGACCCAACGTGCATCCTCTTAGGCCGGTTTTTCGATGGATCCAGAACTTATCCGGCAGAACGAAGAGCTCCAGAACAAGGTCACGGTTTTGGAGGATGAGTTAACGACTCAGAAAACGAAGAGCGACAAGATGGACGAGTGGTTCAAATCGAAGTTCGATGATTACCCGTCGTTTTGATTTTATTTTTTTTTTGGTGTAATTTTTCAAATTTCAAAAACTTTTAAAAGTTATATTTTTTGTAATTTAATTATATAATTCATTTTCTATTTTCGTTTAAAATTAAATAAGTTATTCCATATTTTATTTCAAAAAATTATTACAAATTTAATAAATTATTTTCTAATTTTGTTTAAATTTTTTAATCCCTCGGAAATCCCTCGCAATTTTCTGAGGGATTTCCGACGGATTAAGGATCGCTCGATCACAATTTTGGATCGATCGATCCTTAATCCGTTGGAAATCCCTCGGAAAATTGCGAGGGATTTTCAACGAATATTACCGTCGGATTTCTCCGAGGGATTTCCGAGGAACTCTTCCGGACGAAGAAGTCCTCGGAAATCTGTCGGAATAGGCCCCGGCGGATTATTCCTCGGAAAGCCGTCGGTAATTGCTCCCTCGGAAATCCGTAGGAAATTTCCGAGAAATTTCCGACGGATTCTTGTTTCCGACGAAATAGAACCGACGACCAAAATCCGTCAAGCACAAGGGTATGGTGGCAATGGAAACCACCAAGCTCACGGTGAAAACATGCCACCCCCCCGGCATGTTAGACCACCAAACCTTCCTCCACGGGCTCAAAACATAGTTGGTGCGGGTGATGCAGCCAATGCACATCAAAACCGCCAAGGCATTCAAGCCCCGCGTTTTGAGATCAACAACTTTGAGGTGAAGGTCGCTTTGATCAACATGGTTCAAAACAATAAGTTCCACGGCCTTGCTATGGAAGATCCTTTGGACCACATTGACCAATTCGATAGGATATGTGGTCTCACAAAGATAAACAGGGTATCCGAAGATAGCTTCAAGCTACGTCTTTTCCCATTCTCACTTGGAGACAAAGCTCACCAATGGGAAAAGAGTCTTCCCCAAGGGTCCATCACATCATGGGACGAATGCAAGCGAACCTTCCTTGATAAGTTCTTCTCACCCTCAAGAACCGCTAAGTTGAGGAACGATATCTCAAGCTTCACACAACGTGGCAATGAGTCTTTCAACAAGGCATGGGAACAATTTAGAAACTACACTACTCAATGCGCGCGCATCATGGCTTCTCCAATGCCTCTATTTTGAGTACTCTTGATAGTGGATAATTGTGTGTATCCAAACCAATTACCCATATGCTATCGTTGTAGCACTTGGGGATCAATCCAAGGAGGCACAAGAACAACACACTAGGAATGCAAGAAATGACTTAAGCTAAACGAACAAAGGTGGTTTTGGTTTCTAAACAACCTAAATGATTCAAATCAAAAGCAAGAATACAAGTAAACAAATGCTAAACAAGATTAATAAGATGATAAAAGGCGAATTCAAGGATAAGGTAATTGAGATAAGGCAATCAAATGGCTAATTAATGATGTCCAATGTTTAATGAAGACTAATACCTAGGCAAAGATCACTAATCTTAACTAATCCTCTCTTAAGGCATTAATTACTTTGCTAATTACTAATTCAAGAACAAATTCTCATTTGTGAATCACTAATTAGCAAGCCTTAATTCTATCATTCAAGATCAACCAAATAATCACTCTAGACAACTAATCCCTTAGGCTAGAAATGGATATCTCTTGAAAAGTTCATCAAGGCATTTCATCAAACACCTTGTGTGCATGAAATGCCTTTTGATCTAAATCCACTTTCTCAAGCTAGATCTAGCTTTAAACCCACCAATCAAGAAGGGAAACCATATAATCTAATCGTAGACATCATTAATCAACCATGAAATTACCCTAAATCTACCAAATCCTCAAATCCTAAAAGACTACTCATTAATCATGAAGAACACACCAAATCTTGTGAAATAGGTGATGTTAATCATGAGTAGAGATTAGGAAGATGAAAGATTAAAGAAAGAAGACAAGAATTAAACTCAAACTTTCATTAATCAAAAAGATCCTTGGGAAAAATCCCAAAAAACCCTAAAAAGAGAGTTCTTTGTTCTTGAGAGAAAAAGAAAGAAAAAATGCATAAAAAGGGAGATAGATCTCAAAATGGGTCTCAACAATATTTAAAAGTGTTTTCTTGAGCTGGGTCGGACCGGGTCAAACCGGGTATTGACCCGGAAAATTTGGGTCGAAGTGGGTCTCATGGCTGCCAACATCGACTCCACAGGTCGCTGCAACAAGTCGATGTTGGTGCTGGGTTTCTGCATCGCCCGATTGCATCGCTCCATGGACGGTGGTAACTGGTCGGTGTTAAGGGCCTGGTGCAGCATCGCTCTCGCTCCGTGGGGTCTCTGTAACTGTCCTGAGGTGTAGCATTGAGGTCACAGGCCGCTGCAACAGGTCGATGTTAAGGCCCTGGTCCAGCACCGATCAGTTGCATCGCTCCGTGGCGTCGGTGTAAGTCGAAGCTTACTCGGCAAGCGGACTTATCTCTGATAAAATGGCCGTAACTCCCGAACCACACGTCCGATTGACCTGATTCAAACTCCCTTCGACAGCTAACTCAATCCTCTGAAACTTTTGTGAAGGTCGTCAAGGCTACTTCAGACCGGAGGGCATTCCTACAGACACATCTTTCCGGCGTCTCAGATGGACGTTGCACTCCACTTAGGTATAACTCTCTGTCCAATTGCCTCCAATTACCTAGAAAATACTCCAAAACATGCAAGAATTCACTAGACCTAATGCAAATGTCCTAATCTCTAATTGAGACCTAAATGCAAGACAAGACCATGATTATGCATGTAAATTACACAAAACTCTAAGTGAAATGCATGCTAAAACATGCAATATATGAGTATATCAATTCCTCCAAACTTAAACATTTGCTTGTCCTCAAGCAAACAAGAATAAGAGAAGGTAGAAGCTTAAAAATTGGAGCTCAAATCCAAAAGTGCCATAAAAAGAATTCAACTCAATGTCCAAGTTTCTAGGTCTAAGATGCGATCAAACAAGTCTAATCAAAAAGAGCTAGCCATATCCTTCCCTAAACGAATCAAATTCAAGCCTTAACCTACACAAGCATTAATATCATCCAATCCTTTAACATTCATTAATTGTTTCAACTGAATCATGCTCATGCAAGGTAAGTGAATCCATTTGGCTAGGGTGAAGGTCTTGAGATAAAGATGATCTCGAATGTATGAGATTATTCCAATGCAAGGGATTCTCTCAATGAATGAGCAAGCTTTAGCAAAATGCTAAGAGTAAAAGGCAATCTATGCATACAAAGATAGACTCACATCTACCCAATGCCCAAATCGTCTCTAACCCTAGCATATCTACGCATGAAGTCTTCATCCTAAGCTACCCTTTTCTCACATGGCCTTTTTGCCATCATGTTCCATGCGTGAACTCCTTCTTCCACTTCATCCTTTCTCACTTGGGGAATTTCTTCTTCTCCATTGAATCTTGCGGCCTAGTGCTTTTTTTTGTTGTTTCTTTAGCTCTTCTTTCTTTCTTTTTCTTTGCCTTGCCTCATCATTTACCAATTGATGCTTTAGCCAATTTTTGGCTTTTTCCTTTGTTTCTATGAGGCTATAACTATCACTAAGAGCTATTCTTGATAACTTGCACTAACCACATCACAATATTACATTCCCCTTTCACCTTCACTTCCTTCTTTTGAACTCACTTCCTTGTTATTCACAATCCCATTAGTCACACAATTTCGTTCACAATCAAGACCAAAACTTCCCTTTCCCACAAGCCTAGCCTAGTCTAGCCTTTGATGTTCGGCTATATCTACATGCAAACCTATCCTTGTCGCCCTAAACACAATACTTTTTGCCAAGCTTACTCGAAAAATTAGGCCTCACATACGCACACTAAAGATTTTGGCTTGAAAGGAGGGTAGGTTAAAGGTATGGTAAACCGTTCCAATGATGGGAATCGGCTACTTGGACTAGCAAAATAGTGGTGAAAAGGATAAGAGAGCCCAATTATGTATATGGTAACCATAAATTCACTATGCAATGCATAAACATGATAATTTCAATGTAAAAAATTATGGTTTTCACTTAGGAAGGATTGGAATCAAATCAAAAATTTCTTTAGCTAAAACCCTAGTAATGAAACGCAAGATCGAGATATGGTTCATCCTTGATTTCAACACGAGATCAAAAGCATCAAACAACAATCAACGAGGGCATTGAATCAAGCTCTAAAAATGATACTTTACAAGGATAAATCTATCATTGCTCCTAATGCCCATGCAAAGCTACCTAATATGCTATGCATCTAGACTCAATCCTAGATATGAAATGCAAAAAAATTCAAAAAATTTCAAATTTATTGAAAATGCATGACATGCATGAAACTCGAGATGCAAAAGGCAAAATAAGAACACCAAAAACAAAGTTAGATAACACATAAACCCTCCCCCAAACTTAAATTACACAGTCCCTTGTGTAAGAGAAGCTTAAGAGAGAGTTAAACAATGCATGAAAGAAAGAAGAAGATATGATTCTAAATGCTATGTACAAAGTTTGGAGTATTACCTTGGAAGTGAATGGAGGGAACGAGAGTGATCACCTCAATCCTACACACCTTTGTCCTTAAGTCCATGACCATTAGACCATCAAGAACCTTGCAACCACTCATCAAAAGATCAAAAAGAACAAGAAAACATAGAAAGACATGAAAAGAAAGTATGTACAATGATAAGTTTGGGAGTGTCTCCCAAGAGCACTTTGTTTAAAGTTACTAAGTTTGACTTTGGTTACCCTTTTAGGCGGGTGAGAGAGGAGTGTGAACACTCCAAGGTGNGGGGGGGGGGGGGTGTAAGCACTCCATGGTGGATCCTTGAGTTCAAGTTTGAGCACCTTGCTCATGACTTCCTCAAGACCGGCTTCCCCTTTCTCTTTGAGCTCGAGTGTGAGGATCACCTTGACCGAGGCAAAAGGTTTGGGCCGTCTGATATATAATGGTTTTTACCCCTTTTAAGCCATGATATAAGTCCATTTTATAGAGTCTTTCTACTATTTTGTAGGGTTTTATAGTCTTTTACAGGTTTTAGCACGTTTGGAGCATAATTGGAGATATTTGAGCTTTCTGGAGCATTTATGAGCAAAGCAGAAGTTCGTGTAGCTGAGTACCGGATTTGAAGCTTCAGTATCGATCGATACTGACTAGTATCGGTCAATACTAACTGCAGCACGCACGGGTCGCGACTTTTCCAAGAGTTGAAGAATTGCAAAATTGCACCATAAGACTTTATTATTTACAAAAAGTCCCAAAACGTGACTTAGGTTATTTATTAGGATTTTACAGCCACTTTGATGGCTAAGCTTTATTTTACTTTGGTTTTGTGAGAGAGCTTTGTCAGGGAGACAAATCAGAACTCTGTTCATCCGAGAGAAGATTTCGAACCCTATTGTTACTCTCATCTTTATTACTTATTCAGTGATTTATTCAGCCATGTATATTGTTTCAATTTCTATGTCTGAGTAGATCCCTTGTTAGGTTCAGGGTTCTCATAAGGATTTTCTCTGAATGTTAGGTTAATTAGTTAATTAGAATTCACCATCTGAATTAGTTCTTCACCATAGGTTGTTCTCATAGCTAATTCTAGGCTGACGAATCTGGAACTTAGATCTTAGGATAATTGATTAGGCACGAGAGTGCGATTAATTACCTGATAGAACTTAGGGTGAGCAAAATAACTATTCGCAAAGAGATTTGGTTTAGTTGTTTTGTGAACAAATCAAACTTGAACTAAAAGCTGGTTTAGACTTTAGGATTCGCAAAGAGATTTAGAATTCTAGGATTTAGACTTAGATAGTTTTCGCAACGAGAGTTGGTTAGCTATACTTTAGTGATTTGAGTTCAAGAACTGCGCTAAATCTGAATCATGTTAGTTAGTTTATCTACATTCATTGAATTCCTGAGAAATACCCTGAGCCTATCTTCTTTCCAATCGACTTACAACTTGTTTAATTTACGCATTCACATTTAATTGGGTAAACGATCTATTTCCCCATGGGAAGTTCCATATAATAACAGATCCCCCTGAAGTTTGAACGTAGTTCTATTTCCCCATCTAATCAAAGTTCGAATTCTATTTCTCCACGAAATCAAAGTTCCAAACCTATTTCCCCACGAAATCAAAGTTCGAAACCTATTTCTCCACTAACCACGATTTGACTTGGTTTATTGTATACCAATTAAATGTTAACAAACTAAACCACAAAAAACCAAAATTAACCCAATTAAGATCCAAATTAAAACCTGACCCGACCCTATACCAATTAAATGTAAAATAATAACCCGACACAACAATAATCTGCAAATCAAAATTTTGATTATCTGCAAATCAAAAATCTGTAAATTTTTTAAATATGTAAATCATAAATTAAAATTTTGATTATCTGCAACTCTTGTTCACTCCGATTCTGTCATTTACCCAGACATGAGAAACTAATTTCGATACATTGGTTTTTTTTTTTTAATTTCTCCAAATGCTTCTCATTCACTTCGATTCCATCTCTCAATCGATCCAAACAAGAAGAAGCATCAAGCTCGGTTGAGACACGACGAGGTTGTTTGTTTATGGCTCCGTGAATTTCGTGAAGATGGCCCCTCGAGGGACGTGTATGGAGACGAAGACTGGTTCTGCATCTAGGATGAAGATTCCGGCGGATCCGCCATTGAAGTAGGTGGTGTTGATGCGGTGGAGGTGAAGACGAGGAATTAGGCGGTGGAGTCGCCGGCGGCGGTGATGAAACCCCCACCGCTGAGTCATCTTGATCCTCCGACGATGAAGCATATGTCCCGATTCTCAATTTGTAAAATTTGTTTCTTTGTGTACTCAATTTCATCGAAGGGTCATTCCAATTTCATGGGTATTGTACAATTTCATGGGTGTTTACGATTTCATGATTTTTTTTTTGTTCGGGAAATGATTTTTTTTTTGTGCGCTCAATGATTTTTGTTTGTTCGGGCAATGATTTTTAATCTTACATCTTCCTTGTAAAATTGATATGATTTCTAAAAACAATTCATTTGTCTCTTCCTTTTTCTTATGCGATTTTCTTCTGTTGAAGAATTTTTTTTCTGGGTAATTTCAATTTCCATGGATGATTAGTGGTGAAGAAGAAGAACAATTAAAAGAAGTCAGGTCGGGTTGGATTTTTGGGTCGGATTTCAGTTGGGTCAGGTTTTAAATTCGGTATGATATTGGTATAAGTAGTTTAGTTGGCAAACCATTCAAACCGGCGAATTTGGATAACATTAACCGATATAACCGATATCCAGGGGCAAATAGATTTGGAACTTTGATTTTGTGGGGAAATAGAATTCGAACTTTGATTAGATGGGGAAATAGAACTACGCTCAAACTTCAGGGGGATCTGTTATTATATGAAACTTTCCAGGGGGAAATAGATCGTTTACCCCATTTAATTACATTGTTTGGTTTAGCTTAATTCGAGTCTATATAATCTATTGTGTGACTTTCTTGAGTTCTTGTGTTCGACCCCTACATATACTACAACAACTGCTTTAGTACTTATAGGGTATTAATTTGAGCATATCAAATTTGGCGCCGTTGACGGGGACTCAATTTCGCCATTAGATTTTAGCTAAGAATTTTGTCTAAATCGTTGAGTATCGATCGACACCCTAGTGGTATCGGTCGATACCCATCGTGAATTTCGGTTACTTACGTTCTTGACTTTTGTGTTTCAGGGGAAGCGGATAATCCAGCAGAGATGAATAACCCAATGGTTCTAATTCAAGACGAAGCTGGAGTTTTGAGAGACCAAGAGGGTCGCGTGCGCAATGAAGTAGGGCAACTACTTGATGGAGAGGGAAACGCGATTCTCCCTGCTGTTGTTGTTGATGAGGTTGTCGCGCCTACTGCGCGCATTAATGTTGGGAATGATGTGGTAAATCATGCCAAGACTATTGGTGAGTACAACAGGCCCGATCAATTCTATGCAAATCGGTCTGCGATTCGCATTCCCACATTCAAGAGGAATGACTTTGAGCTGAAGCCTGCATATTACACTCTTGTGGGTCAGCACCCTTATCATGGTCTTCCACACGAGCACCCCATGGATCACATAGAGAGGTTCGAGGACTTGGTCACTAGCATCAAGTACAATGGAGTGCCTTATGAGTTCCTCTTCTGCAAGCTTTTTCCATACTCTCTTTCTGGAGATGCAACTTACTGGCTGAAGCAGCTGCCTACTGGGTCGCTGAATACATGGGAAGAGACGAAGAAGGCATTCCTGAACAACTTCTTCGATGATGCAAGATCTGATGAGCTCAGGAACAAGATCTCTCAGTTTTCTCAAGGACCAACAGAGGCACTTAAGGCTGCTTGGGTGCGATTCAGATCTTATCAGAGGGATTGTCCACATCACGGATTCACTCAGGTTCGGTTGCTGGGAATCTTCTTCAGTGAGATTGATTGAAGATATCAGATGGCTCTAGATGCTGCGAGCAATGGAAATTTCTACACGAGGTATCCTGACGATGCGTATATGCTCATTGAGAACTTGGCGTCTAGCAATAGCGCCAAGAGTGCTGATCTCGAGCGGAAAAGGCTGCACGGAGGTGTTGATGGATCGCAGATTGCTAAAGTGAGCACCCCACGAGCACCCCATGGATCACATAGAGAGGTTCGAGGACTTGGTCACTAGCATCAAGTACAATGGAGTGCCTTATGAGTTCCTCTTCTGCAAGCTTTTTCCATACTCTCTTTCTGGAGATGCAACTTACTGACTGAAGCAGCTGCCTACTGGGTCGCTGAATACATGGGAAGAGACGAAGAAGGCATTCCTGAACAACTTCTTCGATGATGCAAGATCTGATGAGCTCAGGAACAAGATCTCTCAGTTTTCTCAAGGACCGACAGGGGCACTTAAGGCTGCTTGGGTGCGATTCAGATCTTATCAGAGGGATTGTCCACATCACGGATTCACTCAGGTTCGGTTGCTGGGAATCTTCTTCAGTGAGATTGATTGGAGATATCAGATGGCTCTAGATACTGCGAGCAATGGAAATTTCTACACGAGGTATCCTGACGATGCGTATATGCTCATTGAGAACTTGGCGTCTAGCAATAGCGCCAAAAGTGCTGATCTCGAGCGGAAAAGGCTGCACGGAGGTGTTGATGGATCGCAGATTGCTAAAGTGCATGCGACGCTGGATTCGGTGCATAATTTGTTGATGGGCAAGCAGCGGAAGGCTGTTCGTCTTGCTGAAGAGGATGAAGTGGAATATGTTAACTACATTGGTGGAATTGGATTTCAAGATCAAAGGTATCAATGCCCACCCACACCACCCATAACTTCTAAGAGCAAGGTTGAGTCTATGCTTGAACAGATTCTTCAGGGACAGCAGAAGATGACAGTGGATCTCAATGGGGGAGATGGATGCTATGTACACAGACACACGTCCAAAGTTCTGCCAGGGACGATTCCAAAGCGAACGCATCGATCGACACCACCCCTGTGTCGGTCGATACCAGTTCAGTTGCTGAAACAAAACCTGAGTTGAGTGCAGAAAGGGTTTACAAACCTAAGGCGTCATACCCCATGCCACCCAAACACCTCAAAGACCCCATTTCTCCAAAGCAGCAGCTTGGCTTTGAGAAGATGGTACGAAGGATTCCCCACACACTGAATTTTGAAGAAGCTCTAGAGTACCGCCCTCTGCTGAGTCACTTCCGAGATTGCAGAGAAACTCTGGAAGAGATCGAGGTACTCTTTATCAAGACAAGAAGCAATTCACTACCGCTGAGGCAGTTGACCAAGAGGGAAGACCCATGAATATTCTCAGTTCCATGCTCTATCTCTGGAGTTGAATTCAAAAAGTCTCTCGTTGACTCGGGTGCTAGCGTCAATGTCATGTCAAGGGCAATTGCAGAGAGATTGGGAGCTGATACTCGATCTCCCAAGACATCTATCACATTCGCGAACTGTTCCACCTCGCTTCCATATGTTACAATCCCTGATTTACTTGTTACAGTAGGAGATTGCATGGTTCCTACTGATTTTCAGGTTGTGGAGATGAGTGCAAGATCTAGTACGCAGCTGATTCTTGGAAGACCGTTCATGGCTACGATTGGTGCCATTATGGACACACCCAGCAAGAGAATCTCGTTCTTGTACATTGACAAAAAGGTGTACTAGAAAGCCATTCCTACTAGAGGAACTCCCACACGTGTCTCTTGCATCGATGTTATCACAGGAGAGAGGTTGGTAGTTGATAATCGGGAAGAGCCTTCTGACGAGCCTAATACCATAGACGTTCTAGATAGTCCTTCTGTCATCACCAAGAAAGACGTCAAAACAGCTAAGGCAAAGAAGAAGGTGAAGAGCAAAGAAGTAAAAGGTGCTCCTTCTATGACCTTAATCCCTCAGAAGTGTGATGGGGATTCGATTGAATATAAGGTGAAGTGCAAAGGAACTTCAAAACCATTCTCCAAGGCTAGAATCATTCTTACTCCGGAGCTGAAAGAGAAAGGAAAAGAGGTTATAGAGAGCATGTTGAGTAGAACTCTGAGCCTGCAAGTATCTATTTGTGGAACTTGCATGGGAGTAAGCGCTCAACCTCGCTCCGACTGATCACCTGAGCAAAGTCAAGCTCGTGACGTTAAACTAGCGCTTGGTGGGAGGCAACCCACTGGTGAGTCTGTACATACATTTTTTTTTTCTTTTCGTTTTTAATTTTTGGTTTCGTGTCTTGTGTCTTAACGTGAAGCAGATTTAGAGAAGCAGTATCGACCGATACCAGTCTGTGTCGATCGATACCACAGTCGCGGAGAAAGATCAGGAATCAGCCATAAGTATCGACCGATACTACATGGTTTCGATCGACACCGCGCGGGCAGGTAAGTTCTCTTTTAAAAAACCCTCGGGTTTATCTTTCTCTTCTTTCTTCTCCATCGATCGATACCGCCTCCTACTTCCTCTCAAATCGCATCTCTCTCGTTTCTTCACCGATTTTGGTCATTCAAGTGCCTAGATTCATTAGATTTTCATCCTCTATCTCCTTCTAGCATTTGTTTCTCCAATCAGCAAAGGTATGTATTCGAAATTCCATCTTTTCAGTCCGATTATTAGGTTTGAGGTTTGTGAAATTTTACTCCTTAGCACTTGTTTTTCTTGACGACTATCATTTGCAGAGATATTTTAGAGTAGTTTCGCACCCTTCCTTGCATTTAATTGCCTTTAGTTTTGACTCTTGGATAATTTGGATTGTGGAAATTCGATGAACTAGCAATGGCTAGGGTATCGATCGATACCCTCTAGTATCGATCGACACCATTCGTGTTTGATGATACGAATTTGCTGTGATTGCTGAGTGGTGTTGGATTTATGTTGTGTCTTTCTGTCTTTGTTTGCAGATGGCATCTAGGCAAAAGAGAGCAAGAACTTCAGACGCATCGAGCTCCAACCCATCACCCCCTGCAGCTCCTTCGCCTACTGCAGCTGCTGCAACTGCCGCTCCATCTGCTCCTAATGTTCCTTTAGCCCCACGCAGAGGTCCTTGGCCTAAGCTGAGTGAGAAGGCAAGGATCCCTTGTCATCAAAATTGGAACAGGACAGAGAAGGAGCTTGTGCAGAGTGAAGACTGCATTTACAGACCCATTTTGGATGAGTGGGATGATTATGACACGTTGCACTATAACGCGTGGTTGGGAGTTGTTATAGAGCCTACTCGGTTTGTTGATGGGGTCTCCATGCGTTGCTTGGGCCTTGACACAGAGCTGGTCCGTTTACTTGAGAAGATGGGTCTTGGCCAGATGGCCACTCAGCAGTATGATCTTTACCCGGACTTGGTTCGTCCGTTCATGTCGATAGTTCGCGTTTACTACCAGGACGAGGTTCTCCGGGATGCACACGAGGGTACTTTGACTTTTATGGCTTGTGGAGTGAGGTACAGGTTACCACTCCCTGATCTCTGTGACATCTACAGTTTTCCACGGGATTGCAGGAGGATTACTCTTCCCGCGCAGCATCCTGACATGCAGACATTTTGGGAGCATTTCGGGAATTGTGCTTATTACTCTAAGGAGTCCACTCAGATGGATATACGACACCCGGTCCTGCGCTGTTTGGTTAGGATCATGAGGACCACTCTCTTGTGCAAGATGGAACCAAGCAAGATGAGGGTGTCCGAGCTTCTACTTCTGTGTCTGGCTATCAGAGACATTATTCCTGAGGAGGATTTCGCATGGCCTGAGCTTACAGAGGTCAACCTTGGCGATGTATTTGCGCATCATTTGGTCTCTTTGAAGACCAAACCATTCACAGGCACGAACACGAAGACAGAGACAGTTGGTAGTCTCCTCACTCCTATCTTCCAGCACCTCGGGATCAGTACTACGAGCTGCAAGATAGTCACTACGCGTCGGTTTATGGATGAGAGCCATCTGAAGAACCTTAAGTGGTTGAAGCCCGAGAGGCGTTGGTTCTTCACTACATCTGCTGGAGATTTTCTGGTGTCGCTCCCTAACGACGAGCTGACAGACATTCTTCAGGATCCTTCTCAGCTTCGTTTTGAGCCTCCTCCGCACATGTTGATTCGAGCACCTGCGACTAGACGACGAGCTCCTGCTGCTGCTGACATTCCATCTACTTTACGCCAGGGAGGACGAGCCCAGCAATCGCGAGCAGCGACTCCTTCTATCCATGCACCATCATTTCCTTCTCCTTCGGAATTTCTGATGGAGCCATCTGCCTTTCAGAAGGTGATGATAGAGAGTATGAGAAGCATATGGACTGCTATTTCTCGCTGCCGCTGCATGACTGACATGAACACTGCTCCTTCGTCTCAGCCTGGAACCTCGCAGACTCCGGTTGATCCTTCTCCTGCAGGTGATCCTGATGCTGATGGTGATTCCGAGGCGATATAGGATTAGTCCTCTTCTGTTTTCACGTTTGTTTTTCTTTTTCTTTTTCTTTTTGTTTTTCTTTTCTTCTTTTTATTTTTTGTTTGTGTTACACTTATGTCAGCTTTAATTTTTTCATTTGAACTCATGGATTTCTGCTTGATTATCTTGTTGCTATTAACTTGTTTTTGAGTGTTCCTAACAGTGATAACTTCTAACACTTTGGATCACTTTCCCTGGGTTAAGCAACTCGATGCCACTAATTTGAAATCAGTGTGTCGACATACAATTGGTATCGATCCATACCAGTCTGTATCGTCGACACTCATCACCTTCACATGTAAGATTTTCGATTTTCACAATCCACTTGGTTCATTTGTTTTCTTTCACCAAACTTAGGCTAGATAACACTGAGGACAGTGTTGTTCAAGTCTGGGGGAGGTAGTCGTTGACATTGTGTTTGTTTTTCTTTGAGTCATCCGTCGTTTTATTGCGTCAAATTTGTTGGAAACTATGATCGTGTTCTTGATTCTAGTGCTCTTACTATACTTCTAAGTGACCATTGTTACAAAATCAGTTACAAATTGACTAATGAAAAATCCAAAGGCTGACAAGTCAACTAGAAGACACACACGTTTCCTGCAGAGTTCTTTAAAGCCTGAGCCAATTTAATGCACTTCATCGATGTGGTTAGTATTCATAGAGCTTGATTCCTCATTCATATATGACAAAGGAACCCATGTGTTTAAAATAATAGTATCTCTCCCCCTGTTACAAGTTAATAAATAAGAGCATAAAAGATGAGATGATTTTCTCCTGAGTAAAGGGTTAGGAATGTTTCCAGCGATCCCATTATTCTATTTGGTGAGGAATGATAACACAGAGGATTGGAAGCGAGGCTAGGATTTTCCTTTGATGCCATTATTCGCTTACGCCTTTGATACGTCGAGAGGGAAGAACCGGGGATTCGGTGGCTAACACCATCAACACTCGCGTCTCATACCTTGATGTGTATATGCAAAGCTAAAAAAAAAAAAAGAGAACATAATAAGAAATAAGTATGGGGGAGAGAAAGTGATACAAAAAGTGTGAAAAGGGTGGTTCCTTGTCATGATATTGTATGGGAAAGAATCTACAAGGTTCTTGGTATTAATCACAACGATGAATCTGGCGATGATGGGTTTAATTGAACGATGTTGTGAGATAATGTGTGTAGTCTGGGAAAGCTGCGAATGTCTGAGGAGAAGTACATGGTGGTTAGTCTTGGAATTGGTTAGGTAACATTTGGGTGCTTGGGAAAAGGATCTTTGCGATGGTTCATGAACAGGTGAGTCTCCGTGTTTTCAAACCTCTTTCTCTGGTTTGGTTTTCTGTTTGCTTGAGGGTAAGCAAAGGCTAAGTCTGGGGGAGTTGATATATCATGGTTTTTACCCCTTTTAAGCCATGATATAAGTCTGTTTTATAGAGTATTTCTACTATTTTGTAGTGTTTTAGAGTCTTTTACAGGTTTTAGCACGTTTGGAGCATAATTGGAGATATTAGAGCTTTCTAGAGCATTTTGGAGCAAAGCAGAAGTTCGTGTAGCTGAGTACCCAATTTGAAGCTTCAGTATCGATCGATACTAACTAGTATCGTTCGATACTAACTGCAGCAGACACACGTCGCGACTTTTCCAAGAGTTGAAGAATTGCAAAATTGCCCCATAAGACTTTATTATTTACAAAAAGCCCCAAAACGTGACTTAGGTTATTTATTAGGATTTTACAGCCATTTTGATGGCTAAGCTTTATTTTACTTTGGTTTTGTGAGAGAGCTTTGTGAGGGACACAAATCAGAACTCTGTTCATCCGAGAGAAGATTTCGAACCCTATTGTTACTCTCATCTTTATTATTTATTCAGTGATTTATTCAGCCATGTATATTGTTTCAATTAATATGTCTGAGTAGATCCCTTGTTAGGTTCAGAGTTCTCATAAAGATATTCTCTTAATGTTAGGTTAGTTAGTTAATTAGGATTCACCATATGAATTAGTTCTTCACCATGGGTTGTTCTCATAGCTAATTCTAGGTTGACGAATCTGGAACTTAGATCTTAGGATAATTGATTAGGCACGAGAGTGCGATTAATTACCTGATAGAACTTAGGGTGAGCAACGCAAAGAGATTTGGTTTAGTTGTTTTGTGAACAAATCAAACTTGAACTAAAAGCTGGTTTAGACTTTAGGATTCGCAAAGAGATTTGGAATTCTAGGATTTAGACTTACACTACAAGAAAACACAGTTTTTGTGACTATTTTTTGCGACTACTTTTTTTAGTCACAAAAAAGAGGGACGATATTGTGACTGATTTGCGACTACTCATAATGCAGATGCATAATAGTCACAAATTACCGACTAAAAAAAGTAGTCAGACAATAGTCGCTTATTTGCGACTGTTTAAGGACTTGCAAAAGTAGTCCCAAATTTGTGACTGATTTGCTTCG
>PKML01071344.1:217257-251786 GCA_002933935.1 Eutrema yunnanense | reverse complement strand
AGGAGGAGGCAGTGAGCGGAGAGGAATTGTAGATCTGAAGAGGATTCGCGGAGGTCTGGCGGTGGCGATAGGAGAGGCTGGCCGGATCGTTAATTGGCGATAAGATAAGAAGAAGGAGGAGGGCCGACGGACGACGGAAGGTGAAGAGAACCACATGGGAGGCGGCGCGGACGGTGAAGAGAACATCGAGAAGCTTACCACGGCTAAGGACGAAGGCCGGTGAAGAGAACCACAGGGGAGGCGGCGCGGAAGGAATTGGAGCCGAGATTGGAAGGAATTGGAGCTGAGATCGGAAGGGGATCGTCGAGAAGTTTTCCGTCGAGGGGAACCGTCATTTTTCTTAGATCGGAAGGGGATCGGAAGGGGAACCGTCATTTTTCTTTTTCTTTTTCTTTTTTTTTTTAAATATTTTATTTTATTTTAATTTCTGTATTTAATTAATTTAAAAGATAAAATGATTTTATTTATAATTTTTTTTTTGTTTTTTTTTTTAATTTTTATTTTAAAAAGTAGTCCCAAAATCAGTCTTTAAATTAAGACTGATATGTTAGTCACATATTAGTCGCAAAAGAACGACTGTTTTGCGACCATTCAATTTAGCGACCAAATATTAGCGACTAATTTTTTTAGTCTCAAAATAGTCGCAAATGACTCATTTGCGACTATTTTCATTTGCGACTATTTTGGGACTATTCTAGTAGTCGCAAAAACTGTGTTTTCTTGTAGTGTTAGATAGTTTTCGCAACGAGAGTTGGTTAGCTATACTTTAGTGATTTGAGTTCAAGAACCGCGCTAAATCTGAATCATGTTAGTTAGTTTATCTACATTCATTGAATTCCTGAGAAATACCCTGAGCCTATCTTCTTTCCAATCGACTTACAACTTGTTTAATTTACGCATTCACATTTAATTACATTGTTTGGTTTAGCTTAATTCGAGTCTATATAATCTATTGTGTGACTTTCTTGATTTCTTGTGTTCGACCCCTACATATACTACAACAACTTCTTTAGTACTTATAGGGGAATTAATTTGAGCATATCACCGTCCCTTGCAATTGAACTTGTACTCAACCACTCCATCCTTGTACTTCCAAGGAGTGAGAGTCATGATGGAGGGCTTGTCTAGCACGGACTTTGACCCATCAAGCTTGCTTGGTTCGTTTTTCATCTTAGCCTTGGTCTCTTCTTTGCAACCTCGCTACTTTCAACCTCAAATTAAATCGTAGTGTGGAAGAGGGATGTTAAACAATCTCCATCCAATGCATGGGCTTCTTCACCATTACCATAACAAACAACTCTTTCTCCATTAGATCCCTTCGTCTCAAAACTAGCCTTTGGGGGTGAAACTACCACCATTGTTGCACAACTACCCACACGCTCAACTCTTGGAGCTTCAACCTCATCATCCTTGCGAACCATCACCTCTTTAGCATCGACCTTGGAACCGTAGAGAAGGTTGGAGATCTCATCAATTGCCTTTTCATGCTCATCAATTGTCATGAATACCACAGCTTGTTCCTCAACCTTCTCCTTGCTAGCAACCATCGATTCTTTATATTTAGAGCCGTGGAGGACTTCCTCATTCTCTATTAGAGACTCTTCATTCTCATCAATCAAATGCTCCTCCACTTGGCTCCCATTACTTATTCCTTCGAGATTCTCCATGTGTTTACTAGAAAGGGAACGTCCTTGAGCATTTTGATTATCTAAATGCATGATCCTAGAAGATAGGGCTCCAACCTTTCGGTGTATATCATCATAAGAGCAATCAACCTTGTCATGAATCTCGGCCACCATCTTATTCAACTTATTTGCTCTATTAGCTTGCCCGGTTAGGAGTTGTTGAAGCATGCCTTTCATTTCAAGGTCTTGTTGTATACCCAAATCCACATTATCCTCCTCAAACCGTGTAGTGGCATCAAAATCTCCATCAAAGTAAGCGGATTTTAGAGAGGCATTGATGAGCTTGTCTATCAATGTGGATTGCTTGTCCACTCTTTCATTTAGAGCCTTCATTTCCTTAGTTCTCCTTTGCTCCTCATTATCACTCATGGTCCTTGTAGCCCGAGCATACTCATCACCATAGTTCTCTTCGCTTCGGGCAAAGTTCTCCACTAGTAGCTCTCCTTGTTCCACGGTGAGGTTTGTAAAACGCCCATTGCTAGCCCCATCCAAGGTCCATTTGTGCTCCTGATCAAATCCCAAATAGAAGATGCTAAGGATGGCTTCCTTCTTGAACCCATGATGGGGACAATCTCGAGTATATCCTTTAAGTTTTCTTCCCCATGCCTTATGAAAGCTTTCATGCATGCTTTGCTTGAAAATCGAGATGTCCCTTATAGTTTGGAACGTTCTTTGTGTGGAGTAGAACTTGTTGAGAAAAATCTCCTTACAATCATCCCAAGAATTTACCAAGTGAGATGGCAACGTTCTCTCCCATTGACTTGTTTTTCTTCCAAGAGAAAACGGAAACAAGATGAGCTTGATGCTATCATGGGGTACTCCTCCGGTTCTAAACGTGTCACACAACCTCTCAAAGGAATCCAAGTGATCATAAAGGTTCTCCACTTCCGCCCCCAAGAACCTAGACACTTGAATCAACCTAACCAAGCTTGATTTGATCTCATAGGCCTTGGCTTCAATTGGAGGAGGGTGGATCCCATATCTCGATCCACGACAACAAGGAGTGTCAAAGCTTCCAACCGTTGGCTTGTCCTTTGGAGCTTGGGTCGGACTTGATGCCAACTCTTGAGGACGTGGCTTTCCTTGAAGTTGTGTTATTTCTTGAGGTTTTGGAGCTTGAGGAATGCTACCTTGGTTGTCCATCTCTTGAGGTTAAAGATCTTCGAGAATGTCTTTTCGATTGACCACCTCAAACACTTCAATTGATCTTGTCTTCCCATGTCTATTCCCTTGATTTTGGTACCTTTGAAAGCACAAAAGAGCTAAGGAAGACAAGTTAGTAACAATAAATAAAAGAAAATTCATCATCTCAACGAGATGCATACTCTTAGTGATGTGCATTAACATAGTGAAAATAAAAGCTTAGTCTCAAGCAAAATCTAAATCCTAATGGCTATTACTATTGCCTTCCCGGCAACGGCGCCAAATTGATAGTGGATAATTGTGTGTATCCAAACCAATTACCTAAATGCTATCGTTGTAGCACTTGGGGATCAATCCAAGGAGGCACAAGAACAACACACTAGGAATGAAAGAACTGACTTAAGCTAAACGAACAAAGGTGGTTTTGGTTTCTAAACAACCTAAATGATTCAAATCAAAAGCAAGAACACAAGTAAACAAATGCTAAACAAGATTAATAAGATGATAAAAGGCGAATTCAAGGATAAGGTAATTGAGAAGGCAATCCAATGACTAATTAATGATGTCCAATGTTTAATGAAGACTAATCCCTAGGTAAATATCACTAATCTTAACTAATCCTCTCTCAAGGCATTAATTACTTTGCTAATTACTAATTCAAGATCAAATTCTCATTTGTGAATCACTAATTAGCAAGCCTTAAGTCTATCATTCAAGATCAACCAAATAATCACTCTAGACAACTAATCCCTTAGGCTAGAAATGAATATCTCTTGAAAAGTTCATCAAATGCATTTCATATTTCATCGAACACCTTGTGTGTATGAAATGTCTTTTGATCTAAATCCACTTTCTCAAGCTAGATCTAGCTTTAAAACCACCAATCAAGAAGGGAAATCAAATTACCCTAAATCTCCCAAATCCTCAAATCCTCAAATCCTAAAAGACTACTCACTAATCATGAAGAACACACCAAATCTTGTGAAAGAGGTGATGTTAATCAAGATTAGAGATTAGGAAGATGAAAGATTAAAGAAAGAAGACAAGAATTAAACTCAAATTTTCATTAATCAGAAAGATCCTTGGGAAAAATCCCAAAAAACCCTAAAAAGAGAGTTCTTTGTTCTTGAGAGAAAAAAGGAGAAAATGCATAAAAAGGGAGATAGATCTCAAAATGGGTCTCAACAATATTTAAAAGTGTTTTCTTGAGCTGGGTCGGACCGGGTCAAACCGGGTATTGACCCGACAAATTTGGGTCGAAGTGGGTCTCATGGCTGCCAACATCGACTCCACAGGTCGGTGCAACAGGTCGATGTTGGTGCTGGGTTTCTGCATCGCCCGGTTGCATCGCTCCGTGGACGGTGGTAACTGGTCGGTGTTAAGGGCCTGGTGCAGCATCGCTCGGTTGCATCGCTCCGTGGGGTCGCTGTAACTGTCCTGAGGTGTAGCATTGAGGTCACAGGTCGCTGCAACAGGTCGATGTTAAGGCCCTGATCCAGCACCGATCAGTTGCATCGCTCCGTGGCGTCGGTGTAAGTCGAAGCTTACTCGTCAGACGGACATATCTCTGATAAAATTGCCGTAACTCCCGAACCACAAGTCCGAATGACCTGATTCAAAATCCCTTCGACAGCTAACTCACTCCTCTGCAACTTGCATGAAGGTCGTCAAGGCTAGTTCAGATCGGAGAGCATTCCTACAGACACATCTTTCCGGCGTCTAGGATGGACTTTGCACTCCACTTAGGTCCAACTCTCCAAATATGTCCAATTGCCTCCAATTACCTAGAAAATACTCCAAAACATGCAAGAATGCACTAGACCTAATGCAAATGTCCTAATCTGTAATTGAGACCTAAATGCAAGACAAGACCATGATTATGCATGTAAATTACACAAAACTCTAAGTGAAATGCATGCTAAAACATGCAATATATGAGTATATCAACTCTCTACCGTGGTGCTTTGTCCAAGATAAGGATGCCCGCTAGACCCAACCTCCAATGGAAATTTCTTGGCCAATGATGTGAATGAAGCCATGGAGCTCGTAGAGAACATTGCTCAAAGCGATGGGACTTATGGGGATTATTATGACCGAGCTACAAGGACCACTATCGACTTTGATGAGCAAAAATGGGCTAAGGAGACGAAGAGTATAAATGACAAGATTGACAAGCTTCTTAATGCTTCCCAAAAAACGGTTCACTTTGTTGGGGATTTCGAGGACAACCAAGGGTATCAAGATGAAGACGTGGACTTGAGCACACAAGAGGAAATCAATTATGTGGGTAACCAAGGTGGTTTCCAAAGAGGTGGATTCAACAACAATTACCGCAACCACCCAAACTTCTCTTACCGGAACCCAAATGTCGAAAACCCAAAAGACCAAGTCTACCCTCAACAACATCAAGGCAACCAAGGAGGGCAACAACATAACTTCTCTTCTCAACAACAAGGTCAAGCCTCCAACAATCAACAACAAGGCTTTGTCCCTAAAGATCAATTCCAAGGGAACCAAGGAGGCACTACAAGAAAAACGAGTATTAATAGCATTTCAGGATAGCGGTTTATGTGGTTCTGCTATGGTTGAGTTATGTCTGACTTTTACATAGCTTTTAGGAAATGATAAATGCTATGAATTGTTCGGTGGCAAAAAAATAATGTGGTCGCACTTAATTTTTGGTTCTCCAATTGCCCTATAATAGCATATACAAATTATAAAACGTCATCGTAAGTTAAGCGGGAATAATGAAAATTTCATTGCCCGCTCATTGAACCAAATTAATTTTAGGGAAAAAATCTGGCATGAAATTTGGTTTTAATCATTTTTGGCTAAAGATTCATCAACAATATTTGAACTAAACACTTAACATTTGTTCCTCCCTTTTGGTCTCCATTTCTCTCTTCTTTTCACTCTACTCTCTCCTCCTAATCTCCTAGCGGTTACTGTTGATTCCAAGATCAGACCTAAGCCAATCTCTCCCCTCCCTGCTCCGCCGTGATTCGCTTATTCGGGATGGAAAATCTCGCCGGCTCTTTACCATCAAGTCGGTATTAAATTGTTTGTTACGGAGTTCCAAAGTCTGGGTCTTTGAAATTTCATTGATTCACGTTCTCATTTCACACCAGAAAATTTCATCGATTTGTATGTGTCTGCTTTCTTTGTTTTTATCTCTTTGATCATTTGGGATATTGAATGAGAAACGGAACACATTAGATTGATTTGTCTCTTCAGAAAGTTAGTGAGGTTTCTTATTTGGTTGCTTATTTGTGAGATCCAGATTTCGTTGAAAATGAGTTTGTTTTAAGAAATGCTTTAGTCAGAAACTAAGACGAGAGATCCACTGATTTTGCTTCAATTTTGGGCATATTCTTTTAGCATTTGTATTGACTATTTTTGGTGTTTATCGTTGAGTCAGCTTGGAAGAGGCCAAGCAGAAGATATATGCTTGTAGCACAACCACTTACCAAGGTTTTTAGGCAATTATGACTGAACAAGAATCAGAAAAGTTCAAGGCCGGTATATAGCTCAAATAACTCATATTATTTTCCTTTAGAAATAACTATTTGACTAGTAATTGAATGACTCNGGCCAAAATTATTTTAATCGAAATATCCATACATTTTCATGGTAACAAGTTACTCGTTATTGCAGTAATAATTCAACTTTTTAAAGGAATTACATTAACATTAAAACATTCCTCTGCGATTCGGTCAGAGTAACATATTAAATTTTGTATTTTGGGATTTTGTATTTCTCTGGTAAACGAAAGTGCATGAATCATTAGTTGTTGATAGTAATGGATGTGTTATAAAAAAACAAATCTAGTGTTTACTTACCTAATGGAGTTGTTAGAATAAAGTTATAAACGGATAATTTTGAGGTTTAGGGTATATGGTTTAGAGTTTAGGGATAGGGTTTGAGGTTTAGGATATATGGTTTGAAATATAAGTTTTTCTAGTTTTATTTACAATATAAATATAATTTTTTTCATGGATTAATGAATGTTTGATTTAGATTATAGAGATTTACACTTGTACTAGTTTTTATGGGTTTAGGCATTGGTATATAGTGTTTATTGTGTGAAATATTTTTTTTTGTAATTACCCAATTAACAATGGAATATACAATAAATTTGTCTCCTAATCTGTAAATATATTTTTTAAATTATAAATAAAAGAAGAATTAAATCTTGAATATTTGATTTAAAATTTAAGGCATTGAAGTATAGGGTTTAGGATTCACACTTAATTAGGTTTAGGGTTTAGGGCATTGAAATATAAAATTTATGATTCACACAATAACAAATGATTACAAAAGAAAATTAAATGATTGCAAATGATTACATAATGATTGCAAAATGATTATAAATATACAAACCCTATACAAAATAATAAGGATAAGTTATTAAGTATTTCATCTATACTTAATGTCATACAAATTTTGCTATATGGTTTTTCTTTTTAAATTTATTTTTGAACTCCAACATTATATATTATTAAAAAATAAATAAATTATCATAAAACATGGTTTATAAAACATTTTTCATTACTAATGTCAATAAAACATTTTAAAAACAATTTTATTTAGGGCATGAGAAAAAAGTTAGTCTTTAGAAGATGAGAACCAATAGAAAAAGATGTTATGGATTGATTAGGTGGCACACTCTCACACCATAGGATCTTTTCTTTTAATGCTTTTTTTTTTCTCTCCGATCCTACCTCTGCTTTTAATAATCTCCAAGAGAGAAGGGATCAATGACGTGGCATAATTCTCATTTCCTTTCTTTCTGAGGTTTGAGATCTCATTCCTTCCTCTCATAACGACGACGACGGCGAAGCTGCAGGGAGATTCACCCGTTTTTTTGTCCTCTCTGCAGATTCGATAAGCATGGTATGATTCTTCTTCTTGTTCGATCTAGGGTTTATACTGTCTCAATCTCATGAGATTAGTCTATCTTCTTCTATTGGCTGATGATGTGAGAAACCCTTATGTGCGTCTGTGTCTTTGTCTCGTGATGATCCGAGAAACTCTTGTTCCGATTCTGATTTCAAAACTTTTTCAGTTCAAGTTCTTAGCTTTATTGTTTTGATCCTTAGAGTTATAGGTGAATACTAGATCTTGAAAAATGGAAGCAGAAGACGATATGTGCCAGAACAATTGGGGAAGTTCTTCTTCTTATTCTTCAAAGTTGCGTGAGCAGGTTTCTTCAGACAGAAACCAGACCTTCGCAGGTTACGAGATGGGTATTGAGCCAGGTTTGCAAGTTTTCGTCCAGATGAAAGCTTCTTTGGGAAAAGACAACAACAACATTAGCTTGACTAATGTTGATTTCTTGCAAGGCGTTAAAGGTCAAGCTTGAGATCCGAGGACGATGCTGAGCAACCTATCCTTTATGGAACAGAAGATTCACGAGCTGCATAATCTTGTTCATCTGATCGTAGGACGGAACGGGCAGCTTCAAGGCCGTCAATGAGGAAGAGGAGCGTTCTGCACATAAGTGCCACAAAAATGGTTTGTTGCCTGAACGATGAGGAAATTTTTATAATGAAAACATGATATCAATCTTTTGTTTACTTGAATTTCTCTTTCTAAGACAGGCTGCCATGGAAAGGGAAAGGGAATTAGAGCACAGGGTTGTGGGTTGATACAAGATATTTGTAAATCTCAAGGTATCAATACACTCTAACCGATGTAGTAAGAGGTTATTGAATCCAATATTGGGAAATAGTCCTAACCACTAAGAATGCAAGGAACATATGTAAGTTAAGCTAATTAAAGGGAGTTTTGTGATTAAGTATCCTAATTAAACAAGTAAAGCAACTAAGCAAGATGTAAATCAATAAGCAAAAGCGAATCTAGAGATAGGGTTATTGATATAAGAAGTCCCAAGTTGAATTCATGATGTTCATTTACTCAAACAAGCTAATCCCTAGGCATAAGATCCTAAACTTGACTAATTCTCTTTCAAGCAATTAATCACTATGCTAATCACCTAATCCATTAACAAACTCTCATTTGTGGATCATTGATTAGCAAGCATTAAGTTTAAATCAACAAGATCAACCAAAAATACACCCTAGGCAACTATTCTCATAGGCTAGGAATGTAAATCTCTTGTTTAATTCAACAAGGCATTTCACCAAACACTTGGTGTGCATGAAATGCCTTATGATCAAAATCTACTTTTTCAAGCTAGATTTAGCCTTAAGAACATTAAACAAGAAGGGATATAAGAAGATCTAACCCTAAACACCATGAATCAAGCCTAGGAACATCTTAATCTACCCCATCTCTAAACCCTAAAAGACTACTCAAGATCCATGAAAAGCCCCTCAAAATCGATGGAGATAGAGGTTGCATACATGGATAGATGATGAATAATCAATAAGAAAAGAAGATAGATGGAAGAGATTTATGGAAAAAAATACTAAATTGTATAAAAACCAAAGATCTTTCTTACAAATCTCAAGTTCTCTCTCAAAGGTGAGGGTTTTAGAACCAAAGAAAAAGCATAAGTGGCAAAAATTAGGTAAAGTTGTGTTTATAGTGAATAGTGTTCGACCGGGTCGACCCAGAACAAACCGGGTTCCGACCCGGTTTAGTTGGATCTTTTTGGGTGAGAATTCCTAACCGCCCAAAGCTAACCGAGCTGATTGGGGTCGGTCGGATTTCCTCCGGGGGAAACTTAGTCGAGGACCGCGCTCCTTTGGGTCGGTCGGCTTTACTTCTTCGGGCCGGTAGGATTCTCGGGAAATCCCTGTCCCAGTGTTAGAGGGGGATTTAGCACCCCTCGGTTTAACTTGGTTCGAACCAAGACCGGTATCGGTTAACGACGGTTCGAACAAGAAGAAGACGTACTTCGTCTCAATGGGCCGAACTCCAAAAGGCCCAAAGAACCGGGCCACTCGCCTTTGTTACCGAGCTCTACGGCCCAACAACAATCTGGCCCGGTATGACGGATAAGCCGACTTCCGAGATAAGCGGGAGAATCCCTTGTATCTCGGAAGTAATTCGGAATATTTCCTTTCTTGAGACAACCGGATAAAAGGAAATATTCCTCGAATGACCGACTCGAAAAACCTATAAATAAGGAGGTCATCGCCTCATTCAACATCATCCACAATCATCGGAGATACTTAAGAGCAGAGAAAAAGCTTCCTCAAGCGCCGATCTCGATTTCTCTAAACTCTTTAGTCTTTTTATCGAAACTCCATTGTAATACCGAATTCAATCAATAAAACCGAGTTTCCGATCTAAGTTCTATGTTTTAAAACCCCTTGTGTGATTTACGAATCAACAATTGGCGCCGACTGTGGGGAATAGAACAAAAACAGAACT
Organism: Eutrema yunnanense; assembly: GCA_002933935.1. Classification (NCBI taxonomy): domain Eukaryota; kingdom Viridiplantae; phylum Streptophyta; class Magnoliopsida; order Brassicales; family Brassicaceae; genus Eutrema; species Eutrema yunnanense. Next base: position 241,617 of record PKML01071344.1, on the reverse strand, counting down.
TTCAGATCTCGGTTGATTGAGTTCGGTAATGACGAACCTATTAGACACTCATACGGTCATCACTAATAACGACGATCTAATAAATAACGGGACCATCCCTCAAAGTACCGATCTATCACCAACCAGAGGGAACCCTCCGAACTTACCAACAAGAGAGGTCGACCCTCCGAACCCTCAGACGAACACACCAGCGGCCCCAAAGCCAGCTGATACCGCCACACTCCTAAGAGCCATGGCGGCCCAGCTCGCGGAAATCTCCAAGAGGAACGAAGAGCGTTTCGAATCCATGCTAGCCTCACAAGCCGAGCTCAGAAGCCAGCTCGGGATATTCGACCCGAACCCGGTGACCCCTGAAAACGATCTTCGTCAGAACCTCCAACCCGAACTCAACGGTGCCCGAAACCCAACCACGGTAGACCCACCGACTGTAAGATCAACGGCCAATCCAAGGACCCGCATCACTAATCAAACATCCATCGGCCTGGAGTTCGAAGACGTCCGAGCGTAGCTTCAAGATATCCGATCCAAAGTTCACCAAGCTACAAGCTCGGCACCAGAGATCGATCGTGTTATCCAAGAAACGCAGAAAACACCGTTCACAGATCAAATCATCAATACTCCAGTCCGACGCTTGGAGAGAGTTAAGATCACCGCATACGACGGACACGCTGACCCGCGTCACTTCCTGACCTCGTTCGTGATCATGATGAACCGATTCCGTTTCTTTAACAAAGAAGAAAAAGAGGCGGCCATGTGTCAACTGTTCGTAGAAAACCTGTGCGGAATCGCACTTGACTGGTTCTCACAACTTGATGCGAACTCCATCAAGAACTTCAACGAGCTCTCAACGAAGTTTCTCAAACGCTTCACCATGTTCATGAAACAGAAAATGAGAAATGCCGACCTCTGGGCGCTCGAGCAAAAAAGCGACGAACCACTACGTAGTTTCATGAACCGCTTCAAAGATGTGGTAACTCACTGCACAATCGACGACGAAGCCGCAATAGAGGCCCAATACAAAGCGACCTGGTATCGGTCCGACTTTCACAAAGAAATCAAACGAAACTGGCCAAAATCCTTGGAAGATATCCTGCACAAATCGCACATCTATATCCTCGAGGAAGAAGAGGAAGCCGCAAAGGATAAGAAGTACGCTCCGCTAAAACAACCCCTCACCAAGGAAAAGCAGTATGCCCCTCCGAGGCAACCTGTTAACGCTATCCAAACACAACAAAACTGGAACACATGGATCCGGTCAGACGACCCAAAAAAGCCCGACAACGACTCCGGACCGTTCTGCCATTTTCATAATCAAAAGGGCCATAACACCGAAGACTGCCGACATCTCCAAGAATTATTACTGATGAAATACAAGAAAGGGGAGATCCCGGTAGGAGCGTTCCGACCTACAGGCGATCATGGAACTCGATGAATCTCAAAACGCTACTACTACTAGAAACGCCAATTCGAAACAAAGATGTAATACGAACTACGAATGGCTTGATCCCTCTTTCGAGGGTACGTAGGCAGCCCTCCTTGGGTTCAGCTGTTAATCTAATAGAATTTCCTTCAAAACCNACTTTAAACAGTTCGTCGAATTCTAAAAATTCGTGTTCATTAAGCCAAACTTCAAAGAGTTCGCCGAATTCTAAAACTTCGTGTTAATATAAAAAAAAGCCGAACCTCAAACAGTTCGCCGAATTCTGAATTCGTGTTCATTAAGCCGAACTTCAAAGAGTTCGCCGAATTCTAAAAATTCGTGTTTATATTAAAAAAAAAAAAGCCGAACTTTAAACAGTTTGCCGAATTCTAAAAATTCGCGTCATAAAAGGCGAACTTCATCAGTTCGCCGAACTCTAAAAATTCATTTTCATTGAAAGCCGAACTTTAAACAGTTCGTTATCAACCATCACGGTTCTCACATCGACGTCCTGGCCAGATGATCGATAAAATCAAAACTAAGCCGAGCTATTGGTCGCACGCATCCACATGGTGCTATATGGATAAAACACTTTCCATGTATAAAGCCGAGACCAGTCTCGCACTTAACCAATTCTCAGACCATTCGAGCTAAATAAACCGAGCATGTCTCGTGCACTCGGATTCGATCTGAGAAAACCTTGGAGTATCTTAAGACGAGCTGTTCACGTACTCTTTTGCCGAGCTCCACAGGTAAAACCGAACGTCCTTTCTCGTAAAAATATAAGCCGATTCCTCAACAATCGCAAAAACCTTAAGCCAATTCCTCAACAATCGTAAAAATCTAAGCCAATTCCTCAACAATTGCAAAGTATAAGCCGATCTGATTAAACAGACCGCCGATTTCGAATAAATCGAATCAAGTCCGTCCTCTTCACCCCGGCTAAGACCGTACTGTTTACGGCACCACTTTGTGTACGACGGACTTGAGAAGTTCGTATAAATTTACGACTTCAAACAGACCGAGCTTCAATAAAAGCAAATTAAAAACGACTAAGGAAAATCATAATCATAATATTAAACAGATCCGTACAAAAAAATATGGATACCGGACTTTAAAAACCCTCCGGTCCAAGAGGTCGAGTTGTACGCGGCTACAACAACATAAAAAAATTTATTACAAGGCAAAATCCTCTTTTCGCATGGCGTCACCTCGATCGCCAGACATCGCGACCTTATTTGAACCGAACATGTCAACGCCCGGCGGGACCTCGGTACCCATTGGAAGAGAAATTTCCGGATGAATCGGTTCAACGAAGGGCGACACCACCAAAATCTCTTCGGCAAGCTCACACAGATCAAGCGCCTCGTACTCAGCCAACTTCACAGCTTTGAGCTTTTGAATTTTCTCGATACAGGACGGCGGGACGACAACACCGTGCTTCGTTTTGAGACTGTCACAAAAACTGAGCACCCCTTGAGCTTGATTAATAGCAAGGAATGGTTTCTTGGCCCGATCAAGAGCCGCCAAGTGATCCTTGACCTTCTGAAGCCGAACTTGGGATTTCTCAACGACCTCTTTCCGCTTCATAATTTGATGAGTCCGGCCATCTCGCAGACGAGAGGTTTCCTTAACCAAAGTATGGGCAAGGGCATCTTTTTCCTTGGTGAGCTCGGCTCTTGAGGCCTTCAACACAGCGATCTCCTTCGTCAGCTCGGCGACCGCATAATCACCGGCCCGCGTTCTATCCTGCTCAACGAGCAATTCTTTGCGAAGCTCAACAACCTGTAGGCTGGTCGTAAGAGCCTTTCGCCGAGCTGAATCAAGTTCATGGTCATAAGTGCCGACGAGCTCGTTCGTTTGAGCGACCATCTAAAAAAACAGGAGGGAGAGGAAAACTTGTCACAACAAAAAATATATATACAATACCAACTAAAACCGGAAAGTTCGCTTACCTCAGCAGTAGTCCGAGCTAACTTTTTGTAAGCATCAGACTGGAAAAGATCCTCAACTGGGGGAAGCGCCTCCAAGCTGAACTTCAGTTGCCGATACAGATCGGCGCAGGCCCCGGCATCATTCGTCACCGGTTCATCCTTGTCATACCCAAAACTGACGGAATGGGTCGCGGCTCCTGAACTTCGCTGCCTCTTTGACGCAGCCGAGCGGTCCGAGATAACCACTGTATCGTCATCAACGCCTTGAGCTTCGGTCTCGGTAGCTTGCTTAACCGGCCTCTTGCCTCTTTTCTTCTTCCTCCTCATCCTCGCAACATCCACCGAGGACGCGCGCCATTCGATAGGAACCGATTCCTCGTTCGGAGCCTGCTCTTCGGCAACTTCAGCATCAACAGCAGGTTGCCCATCCGGAGCAGCCGGCTGGACTTCGACAGTCACCTCTTCGTCAGACATCTCGGCAGTTAAGTTCGGGATGTCATCGAGCTTCATTTTCCGTCGGTGATGAGGGTTTGCTATATAAAAAAAGGGGGAGGAGAAGGGATATAATAACTATATACAAAAAAAAGAGAGAGAAGAGGATCGGTATCAACAGAAGAATTTACCAACAACATATACATTTGAGAGCTCTCTTAGCTTTTAAATCGAGCTTTTCTTGGTAAGCTTCAGGCCACCGAGCTTTCCCAGCCGCACTTAACTGCTTCGCGTGGACAAACGTAAATCCCGGTGTGGTAATAAGGAAGCACGGTACGTGACGATCTGAAAGCAAATAAGAGAAATATAACTTAAGCAAAACAAAGCAAAAGAAAAAAAAATCAAGAAACCGATCTCTACCAATAGGAGTCCTCCAATGAGTTCGGTAACTCCCACCCGGATGTTCAACAGAAGATTCGTCAATCTTCACATAAAAGTACCGAGCATTCCAGTTGTTGACCTTGCTCGGCTTATTCCCAGTAAAAAGATCACACTCCGGCTTCGCGTTAGCTGATAAAAACCAAGGCCTTGCCTTCGACAAATTTACCCGAAACAACCTTCCAAAGATCTTGGCCGTAATAGGGATGCCGCACTCCTCCCCAAGAGAAAGGAGACCCATCAGATTTATTACCGTGGCTGGCATCAGCCGAGAGATCGCAACATGTCGCCTCTTGCAGTACTTATAGAAAAGTTCCGGGATATGAAACTTGAGACCGCAGCTTCTGAAAAACTCCTCATAAACGCACAAATAGCCGTCAGGAGCGTCCCACAGACGATCGACAGCCTTCGGGATCTTAAAAAGAAGGCTATCCGGAGCATTGCATCTTTCCAGAGTAACCTGAACTGTCCCCGCCGTAGAACGAGACGGCCCGATATTCGCAGGTCTCTCAACTACCCGCCTGGCAGCCGAGAAGGGAACATCGTCTCCACCGATCTGACGAACTGCTGATGAAGCAGCATGCCCATCCGGACGAGCTACATCATCACCCTCCGCGAGCCGAGCTGCAAACTCTCGGTCCGCCCGAACTTGATCAGTCGACTCCGCAACCCCTTCCTCATGTTCATCCTCATCAACGAGATGAGGGACTTCGACAACAACCCTTGGATTGCTCCGCCCGGCAGCAGCACGTTGAGAGCTACGCCTAATCAGCTCCTGCCGAACATCACTCAGACCGTCCGAACTTGAGTTAGAGCTATTAACATACAACTCGAGATCAGGAAACGTCGGTGGCGGAGTTCGGTCGTTAACAGAAGACGAAGAAGTTCTTGAACTCATTTCGATTGAAAAGAAGAAATCGACGAAGAACAGAATGAAGAACTAGAAGATCTTCAAGCAAATTGGAGAAATCACGGCGGAAAGGATGATCGGAGAACGGAAAATAAATATATTCTAGAGAGAAGGAAGAGCGTTAGAGAGAGAAAGAAGAATACCTTTTGAAGGAAATAAACAGAAGTGAGAAACGGAAGGAGGTTCGAGCGATATTTATAGAGAAAAAAGTAATGATGACGACTCCTCGAATTCGACAACCGAGGAAGACGAATCGACACGCGGCTCCTCGAAACTCCACGACTAAAAAAGACGAATCGACACCCTCTTCCCCAGAAAATTTACCGAACTAAAGACGCTCGATACCGAAAATCGCGGACTCGAAAGTTCCGAACTCAAGAATACTGAGAAAGGCTTACCGAACTCGAATCGTCAGACGAACCATACCGATCTCCATTCAAACCGAGCTAAGGAATACTCCTAAGGACTTCGCCGAACTCCGAAAGACAACTTCGCCGAACTGAGGGGGGGACCAATTGTTAAATGGGGATTTAGCACCCCCTCGGTTTAACTCGGTTCGAACCAAGATCGGTATCGGTTAACGACGGTTCGGACAAGAAGAAGACGTACTTTATCTCAATGGGCCGAACTCCAAAAGGCCCAAAGAACCGGGCCACTCGCCTTTGTTACCGAGCTCTACGGCCCAATAAGAATCTGGCCCGGTATGACAGATAAGCCGACTTCCGAGATAAGTGGGAGAATCCTTAGTATCTCGGAACTAATTCGGAATATTTCCTTTCTTGAGACAACTGGAGAAAAGGAAATATTCCTCAAATGACCGACTCGAAAAACCTATAAATAAGGAGGTCATCGCCTCATTCAACATCATCTACAATCATCGGAGAGACTTTAGAGCAGAGAAAAAGCTTCCTCAAGCGCCAATCTCGATTTCTCTAAACTCTTTAGTCTTTTTATCGAAACTCCATTGTAATACCGAATTCAATCAATAAAACCGAGTTTCCGATCTAAGTTCTATGTTTTAAAACCCCTTGTGTGATTTACGAATCAACACCCATGATCGGCTAAAACGGACCTCGCCGATTGGGGTCGGTCGAATTTTTCTCCGGGAGAAATTTAACCGAGGACCGCACTCCTTTGGGTCGGTCGGGTTTTCTTCTTCGGGCCGGTCGGAATCTCGGGGAATCCCTGTCCTAGGACCGACCTAATTGGACCTTGTCGATGGATCGAGGTCGGATTTTTCCCGGGGGAAGTTTTAGCCGAGGACCGCGCTTCGTCGGGACGGTCGGATTTTCCTCGGTCGGGCGGTTAGCTTTCCTGGACCGACTAAAACGCATTGCACGGGTGCTGGTCGGTCGTGCTTGAGCTTCGTGACTTTGCGAATATCTCCGAACCGCCTCAAAGTACCTAGAATAGACTCCATAACATGCAAGACACTCTAAGACCTAGTGCAAAACGTCCTATTCTCTAAACAAGACCAAAACATGCATGAAAGACTTAGGTATGCTCGAATGCGACTCAAAATGCAAAGTGAAATGTATGTTATGAAGGCTAAAATGAGAGGATGTCAATTTCCCCAAACTTAAACCTTTCCTTGTCCTCAAGCAAACAAGATCAAGAATGAGAGATGCAATGTAATGCAAGTGGAGCTCGAACCTATAAGAAGCATAAGAAACAATCGCACTCAACGTCCAAGTTACTAGTTCTAGGATGCACCAAAGTTGTTTACTCAGAAGGAGTTAGCCATTTCCTTCACAACATGCAACAAAGCCAAACCTCAATCTAGACAAACCATCCTATTCTCTAGCCTCTTAACATTTATTAATGGTTTTATCCGTGAATTGTGCTTATGCAAAATTAGATGAAACCGCTTGGCTAAAGGACCGGTTATGAGATGAAGGTGATATCATCAATATGCAAGGGTAAATAAACACAAGGATCTCTCAATGAACGAGCAAACTTTAACAAAATGCTAAAGGTAAAAGGCAACCTATGCATACAAGGAAAAACTCTCGTCTACCCCGAATGCCTAGAGTGTCACTAACCTTAGCCCAATCTAACCCGTTCTTGCCCGATCCTAAGCTACCCTTTTTATCCCAAGGCATTTTGCCTTCTTAGACCCTTACACTCTTCTTTACTTTCCTTTTTCGCCTTCTTCCTCATTAGGGGTTTGCTTCTTCATCTTGGTTATGGTTGATGCTCCTTTTCGTTTTCACTTAGCTCTTTTCTTTTCCATCTTTTTGGTTCATGCCTCTTCTTTTCTTTGAAGCTTGGCCTTTTTGGCCTTCTTTTCTTCTTTGTCTCTTGAGGCTTTTCTTAGTTACTTAGAGCTTGTTGTTAATCACACTTGCACCAACCATACCATTCATTTTGTACTCCCCTTTTCATTGTCCTTCCTTCCTTCATTCATTCCACCATAATCATCAAAGATCAAGCCATTCCCCTAAATATTTCTAACCTTTCCCCATTTTCAAACTTTAAGAACCGCCACCTATCTAACCTAGTTCTAGATTAGCTCCTTGATGTTGGAACTAAGTCTACACAAGAGTGCTTCCTTGTCGCCCTAAACCTAACACGTTTTGTCAAGTTCACTCCAAAAAGACCTCACAAGACACACACAAAAGATTATGGGCTAGAAAGGAGGTAATTGGCATGGTGGGGAAACCAATCCAAAGATGGGATTTGGCTATTTGGACAAGCAAGGGTGGTGAAAAGGAGGAAGAATGTCCAAATATGTATAAGTGATCCACGATTCCATTTAAGTTTGCACAAGCACAATAATTACATGTCAAGTTATGGTTATCACTTAGATGAGGCTAGATTCAATTCAAGCTTGCTTCAACCAAGGAAAGGTAATGATGCATGCGCTCTAACAAATGGTTCATCCTTGATTTCAGATTCAATTTCAATGCATCAAACAACTAATAACTTGGGCGTTGAATCAATTGCTAATTAAGCTACTTTCAAGGTTGTCATTACTCCATGCTTATGCAAATGCAAGCTAAAATGCAAACTAGACACCACCTACAAGTGAATATGCAATCCTAAATGTTCTAAAATTTTCAAATTTATTGATAATGCATGATATGCATGAGACTCAACGTGAAAAAGGCAAAATAAGAATACCAAAAACGATGTTAGATAACACACAAACCCTCCCCCAAACTTAAATTACACAGTCCCTTGTGTAATATAAGCTTAAGGAAGAGTTAAACAATGCATGAAAGAAGGAAATAAGATATGATTCTAAATGCTATGTACAAAGTTTGGAGTGTTACCTTGGAAAAGGATGGAGGAGACGAGAGGGATCAAGGGACGCCATATTCCATCATTCAAGGGATCAAGGGATCAAAGGACTCAAATTTTTGAAATTCAAAAATTTTCAACCGCCCCCCTTAGGTCGGTTGGATCCGAGGAAAATTTCAACCGCCCCTCATTAACTCGGTCCAATCCGTGCGGTTAGCATCTCGGGGGATCCGAAGAAATTTTCAACCGCCATTCATCGGGAAGGTTGGATCCGAGCGGTCGAAATCTCGGGGAGTCCTAGGACCGACCCTATTGGACCTTGCTGATGGAGCGAGGTCTGAATTTCCCCAAAGATTTCCAACAACCTACAAACACTTAGCGAGAAGATCAAAACGAACTAACAAAGATTTAAAATCATAAGAAGATAAATATGTACAAAGATAAGCTTGGAGTGTCTCCCAAGAGCACTTTGTTTAACGTCACTAAGTTCGACGTTTGTTACCCTTTTAGGCGGGTAATGGAGGAGTGCAAGCACTCCTTGGCGGTTCCTTATGCTCGAGTTTGAGAACTTTACCCATTAAGCCTTGAAGACCCGCGTGATCTGGTTCCCTAACCTCCGGTGTGAGGGTTGATATGGCCTTGGCAAAAGGCTTGGGTCGCCCTCTACATTTGACCTTGTACTTAATCATCCCTTCTTCATGTTTCCATGGAATGAGAGTCACGATCGAAGGTTGGTCTAGCAAGGGTCCAATCCCCTTGAGCATGCTCATTTTCCTCTCCTCGGACCTAGGCTTTGTCCTCTTCTTATCAACCTTAGCACTTTTAACCTCATTCTCCATCGTGGTGTGAAAGAGGGATATCAAGTAATATCCATCTAAAGCAAGGGCTTCTTCAACCCTTCCAATACTCACCGTCTCACTTACGCCCACATATTCAACCTTCTGGGCTTTGGCTTCATTGTCCCCACAAATAATAGCCCCACAAATAGCGGTGGAAGAAGGTATCATTGTGTAGAACTTCTTGTCCTCCACATTCTTAAGAACAACCCTCTTGTTTATGAATTCCAAGCTTGCACCGGTTGTGTTGAGGAATGGAGTCCCGAGAAGTAGAGGGAGCCTTATGTTTGGTGCCATCTCCATCACAACGAAGTCCGTTGGTACAAGACACTTTCCAATCTTAAGGGTAAAGTCTTCAATCATGCCAAGAGGTTTCTTCGTGGAAGAGTCTCCAAATGTGATAGTGGAGGGGTAATCGTTCAACTTATCTATCCCAAGACTTTTGGCCATCTCCAAAGTCATGACATTAAAGGTTGAGCCCGAGTCACACAAAGCATCATCAACTTCCAAGCTTCCAAGGGTGCATGATATTGAGAATTTCCCGGGGTTACCAAGCTTTGGAAGAGTCTTAGGCTCGATCCTCATTGTGCTTGGAGGCGCTTTCTCTTGTGTTTTATTGCGGAAACGACCGGGAAATGGAAGTGCAGGTTCATATGGGGAAGTAAAGTGCGAATGGGCTCTCTCTTTGACCCAACAAGTATCTCTACGTTTTTCACTCTAGCCACGTCCTTGATGGACTCCTCAACCTTGTTATTCTTTTCTTCAACCAACACTATATGATTCTCATGCCCAAAGGTCACCTCCCCACCTTGTTGCTCAATGTCCTCATTGAGACTAGAGAATAGCCCGAGGAACTCCTCAATAATGTGATCTTCCTCTTTAAGAGTGGAAAAGGTGTTGCAAGACTCTTTAGAGGTTAGTATGGCCTTCCCATTTGAAAAGCCTTGAGGATGATGTGAAGAAGGGGCGGCACTCCGTTGCTCCATTAGTTTCATCTTCTAAATCAAGCTCTTGCAGTTTAGACGTAGGTGCCTGACCTTGGGGCACAAACCCTTGTTGTTGACCTTGAAAACCGGGTGGGGCTTTTGGTTGGAATCCACTTTGGTTTCCTTGAAATTGGTTCATTGGGACATATTCTTGTTGGTTGAAGTTAGAAGGTTGACCTTGAGATTGGAATTGTTGTTGTGGAACTCATTGAGCTTGAGTAGATTGTTGAGGGTAGAGTTGGTCTTGTGGATTCCTATAGTTTTGGTTGAACCCTTGTCTTTGGAAATTACTTTGGTTCCCCACATAGTTCACTTTCTCATGTGTTTCCACGGCCTCCTCTTGATAGCAAGCTTGATTGTTCTCGTAGTCACCAATGAAATAGACCGCCTTTTGAGACTCTTTTGAAACCACAAGAAGCTTGTCTATCATGGCGGCTTGTTTATCCAACTTCTCATTCAAGGCTTTCATTTCCTTGGCTCTCTTGTTCTCATCAAAGTCACTTGTGGTCCTTGTGGCACGGTCATAATTGTCGCCATAGGTGCCATCACTTTGAGCCAAGTTTTCTACCAACTCCATTGCCTCCTCCACATCCTTCGCTAGGAAATTACCATTCGATGCCGTATCAAGTAGCATTCGAATCTTGGGTAAAGCGCCTCGGTAGAGAGTACTAAGAAGTGAGGCGTTGGAGAAGCCATGATGTGGGCATTGAGAAGTGTAGCCTCTAAATCTCTCCCAAGCCTCGTTGAAAGATTCAATAGACCGTTGTGTGAAGCTAGATATCTCATTGCGAAGTTTGGCGGTTCTAGACGGTGAGAAGAATTTGGCTAGAAACGCCCTTTTGCAAGCATCCCATGAAATAATAGATCCTTGAGGCAAGCTTTTCTCCCATTGGTGAGCCTTGTCACCCAAAGAGAACGGTAAGAGACGAAGCTTGAAACCATCTTCGGATACTCCATTGATCTTGGTGAGACCACATATCCGGTCAAATTGGTCAATGTGATCTAGAGGATCCTCCAGTGACAACCCATGGAACTTGTTAGCTTGAACCATGTTGATCAGCCCGGGTTTGACTTCAAAATTGTTGTTTTCAACCGGAGGTGGTTGAATCCCTTGACGGTTTTGGTGTGCATTTACCGCATCACCTTCTCCTACGACAGGCCTAGCTCTAGGCGGATGAATAGGACGGTTTGGAGCGTGATGGTTTCCATTACCACTACCTCCTTGGTTCCCATTCCCACCGTTCCTTTGGTGGGGAATGTTCTCATGAATGTTCCCAAGTGGAATATCATGAAGATCTTCCATATCGTTACCAACTTCTTCTTGAACTCTCACACGGTTCCTTCTTGCTCTCCAACCCCTCTCAAGTTGATCAATGTCGTCCCTTGGTTGTATGAGATTGGTATTGCCATGGGAACGGGTATGCATACACCTAGAGAGAGCAAAAGCAATGGGAAGTGAAGAAGATTAGTAGCTTAGTAGAAAATAATACTTAAGCTCACTAAGAACCTAAATCTCAATGTTAAAACAAATCCCAATATGGCAACGACGCCAAATTGATACAAGATATTTGTATATCTCAAGGTATCAATACCCTCTAACCGATGTAGTAAGAGGTTATCGAATCCAATATTGGGAAGTAGTCCTAACCACTAAGAATGCAAGGAACCTATGTAAGTTAAGCTAATTAAAGGGAGTTTTGTGATTAAGTATCCAAATTAAACAAGTAAAGCAACTAAGCAAGATGTAAATCAATAAGCAAAAGCGAATCTAGAGATAGGGTTATTGATATAAGAAGTCCCAAGTTCAATTCATGATGTTCATTTACTCAAACAAGCTAATCCCTAGGCATAAGATCCTAAACTTGACTAATTCTCTTTCAAGCAATTAATCACTATGCTAATCACCTAATCCATTAACAAACTCTCATTTGTGGATCATTGATTAGCAAGCATTAAGTTTAAATCAACAAGATCAACCAAAAATACACCCTAGGCAACTATTCTCATAGGCTAGGAATGTAAACCTCTTGTTTAATTCAACAAGGCATTTCACCAAACACTTGGTGTTCGCCTTATGATCTAAATCTAATTTTTCAAGCTAGATTTAGCCTTAAAAACATTAAACAAGAAGGGATATAAGAAGATCTAACCCTAAACACCATGAATCAAGCCTAGGAACATCTTAATCTACCCCATCTCTAAACCCTAAAAGACTACTCAAGATCCATGAATAGCCCCTCAAAATCGATGGAGATAGAGGTTGAATACATGGATAGATGATGAATAATCAATAAGAAAAGAAGATAGATGGAAGAGATTTATGGAAACAAATACTAAATTGCATAAAAACCAAAGATCTTTCTTACAAATCTCAAGTTCTCTCTCAAAGGTGAGGGTTTTAGAACCAAAGAAAAAGCATAAGTGGCAAAAATTAGGTAAAGTTATGTTTATAGTGAATAGTATTCGACCGGGTCGACCCGGAACAAGCCGGATTCCAACCCGGTTTAGTTGGATCTTTTTGGGTGAGAATTCCTAACCGCCCAAAGCTAACCGAGCTGATTGGGGTCGGTCGGATTTCCTCCGGGGGAAACTTAGCCGAGGATCGCGCTCCTTCGGGTCGGTCGGCTTTTCTTCTTCGGGCCGGTCGGATTCTCGGGAAATCCCTGTCCCAGGACCGGCTAAAACGGACCTTGCCGATTGGGGTCGGTCGGATTTTTCTCCGGGGGAAATTTAGCCGAGGACCGCGCTCCTTCGGATCGGTCGGCTTTTCTTCTTCGGGCCGGTCGGAATCTCGTGGAATCCCTGTCCCAGGACCGACCTAATTGGACCTTCCCGATGGAGCGAGGTCGAATTTTTCCCGGGGGAAGTTTTAGCCGAGGACCGCGCTTCGTCGGGATGGTCGGATTTTCCTCGGTGGGGCGGTTAGCTTTCCTGGACCGACTAAAACGCATTGCACAGGTGCTGGTCGGTCGTGCTTGAGCTTCGGGACTTCGCGAACATCTCAGAACCGCTCCAAAGTACCTAGAATAGACTCCATAACATGCTAGACACTCTAAGACCTAGTGCAAAACGCCCTATTCTCTAAACAAGACCAAAACATGCATGAAAGACTTAGGTATGCTCGAATGCGACTCAAATTGCAAAGTGAAATGTATGTTATGAAGGCTAAAATGAGAGGATATCATGGGTGCTTCCACAACACTTGTTAGAATTCAGGTGAGACAAGACAGGATCCTTGGATTTAGCGAACTTGAATAGAAGGTGGCATTGCTTGAGGTAAATGAACTTATCTTGGATACGCTTTGTTCCCCATCATCATATATTTGAACTTATCTTCAATACGTTTTGTGCACATATAAGATTAGTGCAAGAGCTGAGTGGACATACAGTGGACATACATGTCAAATCTGCAGAGATGAGATCGAATTGACCGTCAATGGAGAACCATTTGTGGCGTGTAACGAATGTGCCTTCCCTGTGTGTAGACCTTGCTATGAGTACGAAAGACGAGAAGGCAATCAAGCTTGTCCACAATGCAAAACCCGTTACAAACGGATTAAAGCCAAGACAGTACAGTACATGAACCGTCGCGGTGGCTTTAATCGTCTTTTGCCGAAAGAGCATAACCGCTAGTTTTTTGGCTGATATTACATATTATGGAGTGATAAAGGAGTTTATGTTAGGAATGATTGTGAAGGGTTATTAGTGGTAGATTGATAGAGTCTAACTAATGTTTGATAGGTTGATGGTTTATGGTTTTGTAAACATGGATTAATTGATTTCACATTTCATCAAAAAAAAAACATGGATTAATTGTTTTTATGGTTTTTATATTATGAATTAATTGTTTTTATTATTATTATTACAAATATTCTAATAATATATTACAATTGAAAAAAAGAAATTTCATTTATTAATTTTCGGGTAATTATAAAATAAATTAATAACACAAATTATTTGTTATCTATGTAAAACAAACTGCTATAGGTACAACCCAATTATAATACAAATCCAATGCTATAGAAAAGAAAATACCAAACGCTATTATTAATGAGTTTTAATAACAATTATAAAACGTTATTATAAATATTAACAATTGCAGAGAAAAGAACGCTATCGTTCTTTAATTAACTATAGCGTACGTCAAGTCCGCTATCTAAAGTGCCTGACCTACAATGACGGGCGATGTCAGAGCGATTTAGGAAACGCTATGGTAGTTGAATCATAGCATCTAACAGCCGCTATTAATACCCACATTTCTTGTAGTGAGGGTTCCAAAACAAGGCCCCTTTCATGCCGCCTCCCGGTTTTCAAAAAGGCTTTGTTCCCCAAGGTCAAGCTACTACGTCTAAACCGCACGAGCTTGACTTGAATAGCATGTTCCAACAACTTCTCAAGGGCTAAGCGGAAATCAACACAAGGGTTGGTTGTTCCTACAATGATCTTAACAACAAGATTGAGACATTGAACTCTAAAGTCAAACAAATGGAGACAAAGGGAGCCACTTCTTTATCACGAGCTCAAGTTACTTTGCCCGAGAAAGCGAAACCCAACCCCAAGGAGTATGTTAATGCTATTACCCTTAGAAATTGCAAAGAACTACCACCAAGAGAGGCTCCTAAGTTGGTCAATGAGGACATTGAAGTTCAAGGTGGGGAGGAGACGCTTGAAACCGAGGAAGTTGTAGTTAAGTATTGTGTTGTGGGTATTGAATACAAGGGTAAAGGAGTTGTTTCTCAAGAGAGGACCAAGGAGAAGCCCAAGAGGAAAGAAACGTTGTTTGTTCCACCGCCCTATGAGCCCAAACTTCCATTTTCGGGCCGTTTCAAGAAGCATTTGTTGGAGAAGTATAGAGCGGTCTTTGATAGGCAAATGGAGAAGGTAGAGATCAGTATGCCGTTAGTTGACGCCTTCCTTCATGTGCCTCAATATGCAAAATTTCTCAAGGATGCTATCAAGGATATGACCAAGGAGATGGAGAGTATGGTTGTGCTCACTTATGAATGTAGTGCTATCATACAAAAGAAGGTGGTTCCAAAGAAGCTTAGTGATCCGGGGAGTTTCACTTTGCCATGTGATATATCATGGTTTTTACCCCTTTTTAGCCATGATATAAGTCCTTTTTGTATAGTCTTTCTAGTATTTCGTAGTCTTTTAGAGTCTTTTTTTAGGTTTTAGCACGTTTAGAGCACAATTGGAGATATTGAAGCATTCTGGAGCTTATTAGTGCTAAGCAAAGATCGTGTAGCTGAGACAGCCGATTTGATGTCCGAGTATCGACCGATACCACTTATGGTATCGATCGATACCAATCGCAGAGATCGACACATCCGAGAGCATTATATCGACCGATCCAAGACATGGATCGATCGATATGGTCCCCTAGGCAGAAGAAAGAAATTCGACACAGAGGACATGTATCGATCGATACCACTTATGGTATCGGTCGATACTGATCGCATGAAGAGAAGGATCGCGACTTTTACAAGTTTGAAGATTCTGCACTTTTCCCCATAAGACTTTAATATTTACAAGAAGCACAAAACGTGTTTAAGCAATATAATTAGGGTTTTTAACCACTTGTTTTGGCTACGCTTTATTCTATTCGGTTTTTTAGAGAGAGCTTTGTGAGGGAGACAAGTCTGAAACTCTGTTCGTCCGAGAGAAGATTTCGAACCCTCTTGTTAATCTTTTCTTATTACTAAATTTAATGATCTATTCAATTATGTTGATTGTTTCATTCTCCATATCTGAGTAGATCCATCTTAGGTTTAGGGTTCTCTCATAGAGATTTCTCTGATTGCTTTTAATTGATTAGTTAGGATTCACCATCTGAATAGTTATTCACCATATGTTGTTCTCAAAGCTTATTCTGGCCTGATCACCTAGAAATTAGATCTTAGGTTAATCAATTAGGCACGACAGTGCAATTGAGTAATCTGACAGAACCTAGGGTGAGCAAATTAATTATTCGCAAAGAGATTTGGTTTAGTTGATTTGTGAACATATCAAACTCGATATTAAGGCTGATTTTTTCTTAGGAATTTGCAAAGAGATGTGAGATTCTGAAGTTTAGATTTAGATAATTCTCGCAACGACAGTTGGTTAATTATAACTTAGTGATTTGAGTTCAAGAACCGCGCTAAATCTGAATCCTGACTGATTGGTTACCTGCATTCATTGATTTTCTGAGAAATACCCTGGGCCTATATTCTCTCAATCGATTTTACAACCTCTTTTATTGTTTATTGCTATTTGTTTCAACTTAATTGCTTAGCTTGATTCGAAACTAAATTGGTATATTGTGTGATTTTCTTGAGTCTTTGTGGTTCGTCCCCTAAATATACTGTAACTACAGCTTAGTACTTTTAGGGTATTATATTTGAGCTTATCAAAATTTGGCGCCGTTGCAGGGGACTCTTAATTCACGTTAGTCTAGAATTTTTATGAAGTTTGTTGATGTCGATCGATACCATTGTGTGTCGGTCGATACCCATCGTTTTTTAAGCATGTGTATCGATCGATACTACCCAGTGTCGGTCGATACTCGTCGTATTTTTGTTACTTATTTTCCTTGAGTTTTGTGTTTTAGGTGTATGCCCACTCGCGAAACCAGGAGGAATAAGAATACTCAGCTAGTCAATCTTTCCAACAAGGAGCTAGCAAACTTGGAATGTGCAAACATAAAAACAAATAAGCCATCAGAGATGAACAATCCAGTGGTATTGACTCGTGATGATGCTGGAGCTTTGAGAGACCAAGAGGGTCAATTGTGCAATGAGAGAGGACAGCGACTTGATGAAGCTGGAAACGTCGTTGTCCCTGCAGCTGTTGTGAATGTTGGGAATGCTGTGGTTGAGCGTGGTAGAACAATTGGTGAGTACAACAGGCCTGATAAGTTCTATGCCAACCGATCAACGATTCGCCCTCCTACTTCTCAGAGGAATGACTTTGAGCTGAAACCTGCATACTTCACTCTTGTGGGTCAGCACCCTTTTCATGGTCTTTCTCATGAACACCCTATGGATCACATTGAGAGGTTTGAGGACTTGGTTACTAGCATCAAATACAATGGTGTCCAATGATTTCCTCTTTTGTAAGCTCTTCCCATACTCTCTTGGTGGAGATGCAGCCTACTGGCTTAGGCAGTTGCCCCCTGGATCACTGACTACTTGGGAGGAGACAAAGAACGCCTTCTTGAACAATTTCTATGATTAATGCAAGATCTGAGGAGCTTAGGAATAAGATCTCCCAGTTTTCTCAGGGAGCGACTGAAGCGTTTAAGGCTGCTTGGATCAGATTCAGATCATATCAGAGATTTTCTCCACATCACGGGTTCACTAAGATTCAGCTGCTGGGTATCTTCTTCAGAGGGATTGATTGGAGGTATCAGATGGCCTTGGATGCTGCGAGTAATGAGAATTTCAACACCAGATATCCTGATGACGCTTATGTGCTTATTGAGAACTTGACATCTAGTAATAGTACCAAGAATGCAGATTTTGAGCGAAGGAAGCAGACTGGGAGTATGGATGGATTGCAGATTGCTGAGGTTCAAGCTAAGTTGGATTCAGCGCACAATCTCTTGATGGGAAAGACGATGAACGCTAGTCATTTTGCTGATGAGGTTGAGCACTTCAATAAGGATGAAGTGGAAGGTGTTAACTACATTGGTGGTTATGGTTTTCAAGGTCAGAGAAATCAATACACGTAGAACAACAACCGAAACTTCACCAACAATGCTCAGAAAGGAGGGTACACGGCACGTATGGGAATTCTTCCTATGAACCTCTACCTGATAAGATCCCAAAGAGCAAGGTTGAGTCTATGGTTGAACAGATTCTTCAGGGACATCAGAAGATGACAGTGGATTTCAATGGGAAGATTGATGCTATGTACACATATATGAATGGGAAAATTGAGTCTCTCAACACTCATCAGAAGATGCTGGAAACTCAAATAGCTCAGACTGCAGCAGCTTCAAGGAGATAGATGGTTCATTCACAGAATGAATACGTCAATGTAATCACCTCAAGAAGTGCTTAAGAGGTCACTGTAGTGGTAGAAAAGGGTTTGAATGCAGAAAAATTCGCAGAGATTGAAGGTGATTTTGAGCCTGATTCGGCTGTGTCGAGAGACACCACTCCTAGTGTCGATCGACACCAACCTGGGTCGACCGACACCAACCTGGGTCGACCGACACCACTACTAGTGTCGATGGACACCCACCTGAAGAAACGACACATAAGCCTTGTGTCGACCGACACCAATCTAGTGTTGATCGACACCCCTCGCAGACTGAGCTAGAAATCGTGAAAAAACTTAAGGTTGTCCAGGAACGTGTTTACAAGCCTAAGGTGCCATACCCTAGACCACCTAGACATCTCATGAATCCAATAACTGTAGAGAAGTTGCTCGCTTTTGAGAAAATGGTGAGGAAAATTCCCCATACTATGTCTTTTGAAGAAGCTTTGGAATACCTCCCTTTGCTTGGTCACTTCCGAGATTACAGAGAAACTATGGAAGAGATCAAGGCACTCTTCATCAAGGCAAGACGCCCACAACCACCATTGAAGCAATTGACTAAGAGAGAAGACCCAGGAAAATTTTCGGTTCCATGCTCTATCTCTGGACTTGAATTCAAAGAGTCTCTCGTTGACTCAGGGTCTAGTGTCAATGTCATGTCAAGGGCACTTGCAGAGAGGTTGAGAATTGGTGATATTATATCTGCTGAGATGACTCTCACGTTTGTGAATTCTTCCACCTCAACTCCATATGGTACAATCCCTGATTTGCTGGTTAAAGTAGGAGATTGTCTGGTTCCTACTGATTTTCAGGTTGTGGAGATGAGTGCAAGATCTAGTACGCCTTTGATTCCTGGAAGACCGTTCATGCTACAGTTGGTGCAGTTATAGACACACCCAGTAAGAGAATCTCGTTCTCATACATTGACAAGGAGATTTCTACAAAGCCATCCCTTCTAGAAGAGCTCCCACACATATCTCTTGCATCACCATTGTTACAGGAGAGCCATTGATGGTTGATACTTTGGAAGAGCCTTATGATGAGCCAAATGTCATAGACATTTTAGATGGTCATTCTATCATCACCAAGAAAGACATCAAAACAGCTAAGGCAAAGAAGAAGGTGAAGAACAAAAGAGTCAAGGGTGCTGCCTATATGACTTTAATATCTCATAAGTGTGACAGAGATTCGATTGAGTATAAGGTTAAATGCAAAGGAACCTCAAAACCATTCTCCAAGGCTAGAGTTATTCTTACTTCGGAGCTGAAAGAGAAACGAAAGGAGGTTGTGGAGAGCATGCTGCGTAGAACTCTGAAGTTGGAAGTGTCTAGTTGTAGAACTTGCTTGGGAGTAAGTTCTCAATTTTCTCCTGAATGATCACCTGAGCCAAAGTCAAGCTAGTGACGTTAAACGAGCGCTTGGTGGGAGGCAACCCACTGGTAAGTCTGTATATAAGTTCTTTTGTTTTGTTTTTGGTTTTTCTGTCTTGTGTTTTGCGTGAATCAGATGCAGAGGAGTTGTGTCGATTGATACCTGCAATGGTGTCGATCGACACCACGCGCGCGACAAAAGAAGTTTATGTGTCCACCTACGCCTGGTATCGATCGATACCAGTGCTGTGTGTCGGTCGGCACTGCAACCCCAATCCGGTAACTTCTCTGATTTTCACGCCTCCACTCAGTTCTTTTGTTTTCTTTTACTGACTCTAGACTAGATAACACTAGGGACAGTGTTGTTCAAGTCTGGGGGAGGTAGTTGCTGACATTGTGTTTGTTTTTCTTAGAGTCAATCGTTTTTGAGTCAAAATTTGTTTTATTGAGTCAAAACCTGTTGGAGATTATGATCCTGTTCTTGAATCTATTGTTCTGATTTTGCTTTTGAGTGACCAGTGTTACAAGATCAGTTCTAGATCGACTAATGAAAAATCCAAAGACTGACCAGTTGACTAGAAAACACCCATGCTCCAGCAGAGTTCTTCTAAAACCTGAGCCAAATTTTTGCACTTCATCGATGCAGTTGATGTTTACAGGGCTTGATTCATCCTTTATATCTGACAAAGGAACCCATGTGTAGAGAGTAATGGTATTCCTCTCCCCTGTTATACGTTAATAAATAAGAGCATAAAAAGATGAAATGATTTTCTTCTGAGTAGAGGGTTAGGAAAATTTACAGCGATCCCATTATTCTACTTGGAAGGAATGATCACACAAAGGTTGGAAGCGAGGTTAGGAAAATTTCCTTTGATACATAAAGAGGGAAGAACCGGGGATTCGGTGGCAAACACCATCAATACTCGCGTTTCAGACCTTAATGTGTATATGGAGATCTAAAAAAAAGAGAGAAAGAGCATGATGAGAAACAAGTCTGGGGGAGAGAAAACAATACAAAAAAGTGTGAACATTGGGTGGTTCTTTTGTCATGATATTGTATGGAAAAAAATCTAGAAGGTTCTTGAACATTGGCTGCAGCGATGAAACTGGCGATGAGGGTTTGGATGGATAATGTTGTGAGATCATGTGTGGAGTCTGGGAAGCTGCGAATGTCTACAGAGAAGTACATGGTGGTTAGATCTGGAGCTGGTTAGGTGATATCTGGAAAGCTTAGGAAAAGGGTCACTGCGATGGTTTAGGAACAGGTGAGTCTCCGTGTTTTCAAACTTCTTTCTCTGATTTAGTTTTCTGTTTTGCTTGAGGGCAAGCAAAGACTAACTTTGGGGGAGTTGATATATCATGGTTTTTACCCCTTTTTAGCCATGATATAAGTCATTTTTGGAGCCAAGCAAAGATCGTGTAGCGGAGACCGCCGATTTGATGTCCGAGTATCGACCGATACCACTTATGGTATCGATCGATACTAATCGCAGAGATCGACACATCTGAGAGCATCATATCGACCGATCCAAGATGTTGCACATCATCCTCGACAAACCATACCCGAAATTTTCCGATATTCCGGCAGACGAACAAAACATGTGGTTTCGTACTTTTGCGGTAAGTAAATCTTTATCTATTTTTTGTAATATATTTTGAGATTTTGTTAACATCTTTATTTCTATTTATCTTTTGTAGCAAGAGTTTAATTGGAACCATATGATCACAAAGACGGTGGAGACAGAATTTTTTCCGGAGGTTAGGACGCAATTCTCGCGCCACATGAACGAGTGGAAGAAAGCTTGGAAATTAAAAGGGGAAAGACAAGCCAAAAGGCTTGAACAAGGATGTGTATATGGAATACATCCCATATTGGCAACATCAGAAGACCATAGCTCTATCTCAGACTAACTCCCAGAACCGGAAGAGTCGCCGAAGCGGGAAGGGAGAAGCTATCAACAACAACGGTGCAAAAAGCTTCTTGACAACCGAAATGGAAATGGTAAGTATTTTTGCGGTTTTAAGTTCTTTTTTATAAAAAAACAATTATCTTTAACGGTTTTATTTATTTTGTAGACGGAGGAATACGGCGAAGTTCCCGATCATCTGCAAGTGATGGTGAGGACCCACACCAACAAGAAGACGGGCCGAATTGACGATGGAGCCGTCAGGGAGATCGTCGAAAAGATGACGAAGGTGCAATACGATATTCTCACCCAGAGATCGCAGGAGGGCTACACCAGATCCAACGAAATTACTCGATCCGAGATGAACAACCTAGTCCTCGAGGTAAATAAAAAATATAGATTATTATTTCAATTTAGTTAATAACAAATTCTAATGTTTTTTTTTATTGTTTTCGTAGGAGATACCCGTTAAAAAAGGTCGTCGGCTGGGGTTGGGTAAGCTTGCCACCCAACGTGCATATTCTTCGGCCGGTTTTTCGATGGATCCAGAACTTATCCGGCAAAATGAAGAGCTCCAGAACAAGGTCACGATTTTGGAGGATGAGTTATCGACTCAGAAAACGAAGAGCGACAAGATGGACGAGTGGTTCAAATCGAAGTTCGATGATTACCCGTCGTTTTGATTTTGTTTATTTTTTTTTGGTAATTTTTCAAATTTCAAAAACATTTAAAAATTATGTTTTTTGTAATTTATTTATATAATTCATTTTCTATTTTCTTTTAAAATTAAATAAATTATTCCATATTTTATTTCAAAAAATTATTGCAAATTTAATAAATTATTTTTCTAATTTTGTTTAAATTTTTTAATTCGTCAGAAATCCCTCGCAATTTTCTGAGGGATATCCGACGGATTAAGGATCGATCGATTCTTAATCCGTCGGAAATACCTCAAAAAATTGCGAGGGATTTCCGACGGATTAATGATCGATCGATCATAATTTTGGATCGATCAATCTATAATCTGTCGGAAATTCCTCGGAAAATTGCGAGAGATTTCCGACGAATATTACCGTCGGATTTCTCCGAGGGATTTCCGAGGAACTCTTCCGGACGGAGAAGTCCTCGGAAATCCATCGGAATAAGCCCCGATGGATTATTCCTCGGAAAGCCGTTGGTAATTGCTCCCTCGGAAATCCGTCGGAAATTTCTGAGGAATTTCTGACGGATTCTTGTTGCCGACGAAATAGAACCGACGACCAAAATCCGTCGGAATCCCGTCGGAAATAGCCATTTGGCCGTCCGAAATGGCCTGTTTTCTTGTAGTGGCATACGTATTCTCAAGGAAACGTGAACTTAGTTGAGCCACGAGACGATATCCATCTCTTGGAACGGGGAAGTAGAGCAAGGAGAGTAAGGGAATAGATTCAAGTCATTGAGGATTTGGGTATGGAGAACGTCGACGAGCATCCGATTGGTCACAATAATGAGCACGTGGACAATCCCCAAGCACAAGGGCATGGTGGCAATGGGAACCACCAAGCTCACGGTGAGAACATGCCACCCGCCCGACATGTTAGACCACCAAACCTTCCTCCACGGGCTCAAAACATAGTTGGTGCGGGTGATGCAGCCAATGCACATCAAAACCGCCAAGGCATTCAAGCCCCGCGTTTTGAGATCAACAACTTTGAGGTGAAGGTCGCTTTGATTAACATGGTTCAAAACAATAAGTTCCACGACCTTGCTATGGAAGATCCACATTGACCAAGTCGATAGAATATGTGGTCTTACAAAGATGAACAGGGTATCCGAAGATAGCTTCACGCTATGTCTTTTCCCATTCTCACTTGGAGACAAAGCTCACCAATGGGAAAAGATTCTTCCCCAAGGGTCCATCACATCATGGGACGAATGCAAGCGAACCTTCCTTGCTAAGTTCTTCTCACCCTCAAGAACCGCTAAGTTGAAGAACGAGATCTCAAGCTTCACACAACGCGGCAATGAGTCTTTCAACAAGGCATGGGAATGATTTAGAAACAACACTACTCAATGCGCGCGCATCATGGCTTCTCCAATGCCTCTATTTTGAGTACTCTCTACCGTGGTGCTTTGCCCAAGATAAGGATGCTCCTAGACACAACCTCCAATGGAAATTTCTTGGCCAATGATGTGAATGAAGCCATGGAGCTCGTAGAGAACCTCGCTCAAAGCGATGGGACTTTTGGGGATGATTATAACCGAGCTACAAGGACCACTAGCGAATTTGATGAGCAAAAATGGGCTATGGAGGCGAAGAGTATAAATGGCAAGATTGACAAGCTTCTTAATGCTTCCCAAAAAACGGTTCAGTTTATTGGGGATTTCGAGGACAACCAAGGGTATCAAGATGAAGACGTGGACTTGAGCACACAAGATGGTTAACCAATTATGTGGGTAACCAAGGTGGTTTCCAAAGAGGTGGATTCAACAACAATTACCGCAACCACCCAAACTTCTCTTACCGGAACCCAAATGTCGAAAACCAACAAGACTAAGTCTACCCTCAACAACATCAAGGCAACCAAGGAGGGCAACAAAATAACTTCTCTTCTCAACAACAAGGTCAAGCCTCCAACAATCAACAACAAGGCTTTGTCCCTAAAGGTCAATTCCAAGGGAACCAAGGAGGGTTCCAAAACAAGGCCCCTTTCATGCCGCCTCCCGGTTTTCAAAAAGGCTTTGTTCCCCAAGGTCAAGGTACTACGTCTAAACCGCAAGAGCTTGACTTGAATAGCATATTCCAACAACTTCTCAAGGGCCAAGCGGAAATCAACACAAGGGTTGGTTGTTCCTACAATGATCTTAACAACAAGATTG